>JAYJLX010004233.1:0-18561 GCA_036873525.1 Chalinula nematifera | reverse complement strand
ATATATATATCTATGAATAGCTCTATAATGTATATACAGTATGTATTGATAAGTGAACAATGTTTTTATAGTTCTGAAGGTCCGTGTTGTTGTGGAGTAGAAGATAGACTTCATCAAAGATATTGACAAGAGGCATTGAGTGAGTTAGCCGCACACATACATACCTACATATATGTACATATACCTTTACATAGAACTTCTATTAAATTGAACCATTATGTTGTCCTACAGTGCTTGTACATTATGGCTCCTGGCTTAACAGCTTTATATATTGTGAAGTGTTTCTTTAGGAACATAAACATACCAAGCGTGTATTTCCCTCATGCTGTAGTATATGTGCTACTATATCCTATGCTAATACTACGTTCATTATATTGTCTGGTTGTATATCGGATGTGGGACTTAATCAGTCAAATGAAACTGGGGAGTGAAGGTTGTGGTATTTTGTCTCAGGAAAAGCTCGTGAGATTGCAATGTACCCTGACTACCTGTATTTTACTGTCAGACACTTTTTTGAAGGCCTTTTGAGCCAGGATCTTGTTTGAAACATGCGTTTGTTTAAATACTGCATTAATTATTCTCTTCAGTAGTATAAATGGGCGTGACCATCTGATTACCATCATTCTATGGTGTTTATTCAGGTCCAGGGGTTTAATTCTAGACCAGGTGTTTATTTGAACGCAGTACTGGTTGGTGTTGATCAGCGAAATACGGTATATTGATTGTAGTAAGGTATATTACATAATAATTATACATTGGTGTGTATGTTCTTCTGTTTTAAATTTAAAATGGCTGAGTGCAAATGTTGTGTATTACGTCCCATTTTTTAAAGATTATTTTAGATTCAATTCTCGAGGACTATTCCCTTTAATATTCTTCATTATCATACTAATGTACTTGTATTATCTGCCATTAGTACTATTTTTCAATTGGGCATACCTTTTTCTGAGTACTGCATCGAGCTTTATGGTTTATTGTTATTCATGAAATCGTGAATTATAGCAATGTGGTTGTGTTAAATGTATACACAGTGTACATGTAACATACATGTACAGTGCATATACTTTCATTATACTATATTACTACATGGATGTGTCAATTTGTAGTGGGTGTGTTAGTTTTTAGTGGGTGTGTCAGTTTGTACTGGGTGTGTCAGTTTGTAGTGGGTGTTTCAGTTTGTAGTGGGTGTGTCTGTTCGTATATTCACAGCCTTCTTTGTTGTGGGTGGGTTGCAGTCATGTCTGACCAACTGAGTGTAGCCAAGATTGATCAACAGCTCAAAGATCTAGTCCACTGGGAGAGACTTGCCCTCCATCTAGAAGACATAGTGTATGCTGATATTGAAATAATCAAGAAGGAAAACCCTCTGATGGTAGCTAATCAACGCTTGGCTCTCTTTGGCAAATGGCTTAACAAGTGTACCAAACCAACATGGAATAAACTGGCCCTGGCGTTAGAGAAGGTAGACGAAAATAAACTAGCACAACAAATACGGCGGGAACACCTTGCACCAGGTAATGGGCATGGCCGACGGACAAGGAACCCAGCTGATGGTCAGGGACCTATTCAACAACCAGCAATTCCTGTTGATCCAGAATTAGTCACCAAGCTAGTGAACCTTCATGAATCGTTTGTAAACATTGCTGCCAATTTTAAGAAAGAATTGAAGAGGCTCATTCAAATCAAAGCAGTTGAGTTGGAAGATGTAATAATGCTGACTAAAGAAGAGAAGACGTACACCTTTGAAGCGATCGATGATGTAACTGATATGAATATGTTCTTTCAAGTCATTTTTCCTCATTACCACTTTCTCAACTGCCACTTGCTATTAATGTTGGCTAAACGATTCCTCAACCCCAGTGGAGTATTAGAAGACCTCTACCAACACCAGAAGAATGTCTCGTTCCTTAAATCAAACATAAGAATACAGCAACTAAAACAAGTGCTGGAGTCATTCATTTCCAAATCACCCCACGAGACACCTGTTACAGTGAAGGTACAGAATGCATGGGATAAAAATGAACTTCACGTTATTGAAGTTCTTTTAGAAACTTTGTTTGATCTCCCTCACTCCGAGGTTCTCAAGATATTTCGTGTCGTTCCCGGATCTGTGATCATTGTGTATTTAGTGCCTCACCAAATCACAGAGTCACTCATCACACACAGTCAACACAAGACAGAGTTCATGAGACTAACAGGAATCATCTCACTACAAGTTGGAGAGACATACGTATTACGAGAAGACATCAACAAGGAAAGAGTCCACGAGGAGTATAGCTTCGAGATTGTTTTAATGGAGGCTGTTGGAATAACTGATCGTGAAGCAGTTACATTCCTTTTGAAACATGTACATGTCGATGTCAATACCAGAGTAGAGAGACAAGCAATTGGGCTTTTAAACCACAAACCTATATTTTCCTCAAGGAGCATGAGCTCATTTACTCCATTGCTGATAGCCTATACATGTAGTTATGATAGTACTGAGATGATTCAACTGCTCCTGGATAGTAATGCTGACCCTGATACAGCCCTTGATCATTATGGATCGACACTTCTTCATTTCGCTTGCCAAGATGGTTGCTTAGAGGTAGTTATACAGTTAATACTTTCGAATACCAATTTGAATGCTTCTGGAATAGATGGAGCTACACCGCTATTTATTGCCTGCCTAAACAATCAAATAGAAATAGTTGAACAGCTGCTACGAGCAAAGACTAGTCCAGGTATTCCTAGTAAAGAAGGCGTAACTCCATTGTATGTTGCTTGTGAGAAAGGCTATTGTAAAGTTGTAGAAAAGCTATTATAAGCTAACGCTGATCCAAATTTTTGCCTTTATTTATAACTAGCCAGAATGGGCATGTAAAGATAATCTATTTGCTTATACAAGCGAAGGCTAAGCCAGACACTCCATTGTCTGGTACTCTTTGTTGCATCCAAAAATGGCTACCCAGAAATAGTTGAAGTACATTTAATAGCCAATCGCTAATCCAAACTCACCAAGGGAGGATGGTATGATACCACTTTACTTTGCTAGTCAGCATGGGTTTACAACCATTGTTCAAAAGCTTCTACAAAAGCAAAAGTAGATATTCCTAGGTCTGATGGTGTTCTTCACAATACTAGTAAAAATGGCCACTGGGTATTGTAGATGTGCTGTCAGCAAATGCTAATGTTGAATTCACAATAGATAATGGTATATCACCATTGTACATAGCCAACAGATTTGGGCACATGCAAGTAGTTAAAAGGCTTTTTTAGTCCAAAGCTAACCCAACTCCAACACTTCGACATGCACTGGCACTACACCAATAGCCTGTCTTAAAGGCCATTTGCGGAAGTTGTTGAGGCACTTCTTGAAGTGAATGCAATAGCTGATATTCCTTGTGATAATGGACTAACACCATTATTCGTTGCTAGCTGAGAGGGACATTTTGAGATTGTTCAGAAGCTCCTGCAGGCTAATCGTCTTGGGAAGACACCACTATTTATAGTGTGCATGAACGAACATGTTGAGGTTATTTATAGGTTTCTTCAGGAAAATGCTAATCTACATTCCCCTAGTCTGAAAGGGGTGACCCCTCTAATGATTTTTAGTTATTGCTGTCAAAGTAAGGTGATCAAACTCCTCGAACATCACACCATTTTATCCTGTAAACAATTAGTTCTGCTTCAGCAGAATTCTTATGTTTGCTATATCATTGTGATGTCTTGTGTATACCTTACTGAGTTAAGCATCAATGTTGATATATCATAATTATAAAAATTAATAATAATACAAACATGTACATATAGCTTAATCTTTTTATTCACAATTAAGAGGCTTGTGTATCGATCCTTTTATCACCCTCTGTAGTACAAACAAGCGCATGTAACACCAAAACAGCACATATCATATCCAAACAGGAAACAGCACTTTTACAATTAATGTCACCATAACATGCTGTACATGTATTGCCATATGCAGAAAAAAAAGCTTATTGTGTTCAGCATAATGCAATATTTTGTTGTTTGTAAAAGATGTTTCAGCTAGTAGTCATGGTGATGTCAGTCATATTTTGAGTGTAGGGTGGATGTCAGTATGGGAGATTATCTTTCAGCAGGATGAGACCATTTTGTATTTTTTTTTAGCAGAACTTGTGATCCTGACATTAATTCTCATATCTTGAACAATCCGTTAAGCTTGATTTGTCATATTCTATCATAATGCATAATGCTGATGGCTTCAGTATTAAAAGTGAGTTATTATTGACTGTTATATCTGTACTGTGCTGTAAATATAGCTGCATTGTGTATAGCTGTCCTATGTATGTCTTTACTGTACTTGTATAGCTGTACTGTGCTGTGCATAGCTGCATTGTGTAGAGCTTTACTGTGCTGTGTATAGCTGCATCGTGTAGAGCTTTACTGTGCTGTGTATAGCTGCATCGTGTAGAGCTTTACTGTGCTGTGTATAGCTTGATGTACTGTACTGTGTATAGCTGTACTGTGTTTAGCTGCTGTACTGTACTGTATATACATAATATAGCTGTAGTGTATAGTGTGTAGCTATACTACATATACATTGTGTATAGCTGACTGCAGTACTCTGATTTGATGTAAATTTTGTTTTTGTTTTTTTTCCTTGTCTGTTTGCTTTGTTGGTTTGCATATTAGATTTCTGGTTCAACTGTGTATAGAGGGATTGCGATGGGCGTGGCTAAAACGTAACGGGTGATGAATATCATTAACACACCGCCATTGAGTGGCAAGAATGTACAGAGTGAGTAGGTAAGAAAACGATGTTTTTGAGTTTATGTTCTTTATAAAACCAGATTCACAAAATAAAAAGTAAGTTCATACTTGTAATGAAATTCTACTAATCATACTGTAATTTGGTGTTTGCTTACTCACTTGTTATGGAGAAATTTCAAAAAAACATGGCTTTTGCCTACTCACTCTGTACGTTCTTGCCACTCAAGATGGCGACGCGAAAGCACGCGTTAATGATATTCATCACTTGTTAATTATATCCATAGCCCATCGCAATCCCTCTATAGCTGTACTGTGTAAAGCTGTGCTGTACTGTGTATAGTGCTGTACTGTACTGTGTATAGTGCTGTACTGTACTGTGTATAGCTGTACTATACTATGTATAGTGCTGTACTATACTATGTATAGTGCTGTACTGTACTGTGTATAGTGCTGTACTGTACTGTGTATAGTGCTGTACTATACTGTGTATAGTGCTGTACTGTACTGTGTATAGTGCTGTATTGTACTGTGTATAGTGCTGTACTATACTGTGTATAGTGCTGTACTGTACTGTGTATAGTGCTGTACTATACTGTGTATAGTGCTGTAGTGTACTGTGTATAGGCTGTACTGTACTGTGTATAGTGCTGTACTGTACTGTGTATAGTGCTGTAGTGTACTGTGTATAGGCTGTACTGTACTATGTATAGTGCTGTACTGTACTGTGTATAGCTGTACTGTCTTCAGCTGTTTTTTCAATCGTGTAGTAAGTGTGTATGTGTACGTGTGTGTGTATGTGTGTGTAGTTTATATTCCCCTGAAGAAAAAATTGATAAGCCATAATGTTTATGCTGCTGCATATTTTTTTGGGGCTGTGTGAGGGACAGTACGAGCCTGATGGGTCCCCCCTCTGGGGGAAAATGGGTCAAGACAAACTTATTCTTCAGAATTATATATTGATGTATCACGGTACACAATTTTTTTTTCAGCGAGATTCATGTTTAATAGGATCATGGTGGGGAGAGGCTTCCCACTGTTTCCTCAGATAATTTTTTTAAATTAATATTTTCTAAACAACGAAAATATAGGATTCAAAATTAATAATCAGTTTTATGCAGTAATGTGCTACTGCACACTATAATAGTATATGCACACAATTATCATATTTCTTAAACTCGTTTCAGTTTTGTTTGTACTCACTTCTGCTTGCATGATTTAACCATATTCAAAGATTATATAACACTCCTTTTCTTAATCCGGTGTGTAGTATGTTAACTTTATTAAGTGTCATAAGGAATTTTTGAACTTCATTTCTAGCATTCCTTACAACACATTTAATGTAGTAGTCATTAAGTTTCATTTTCATCTTTAGCAAGCATTTGTACATAGCAATTAACTTTGTATTATGGTGTGTTTTGGTTATATAATTATGTTTACTAACTCAGGGGCTCTTGATGTTTACTAGCTTTAATTTCAATAGCAGTGTAATAATTATGGTTCTATACTATTGTGGAGATTCAATACTATTGTTGGAAACTATTATTTATTATAATAATAGTATTGTGACATAAAGTGGTGTTTTATAGTGTAATATTGTACAATATTACACACCCTAGCTGTATTACACAGTTATTACACAGTTATTATCCATACAATTGCATAGGAAGTATATTACACTATATACTACACACGGGCATTAATATAAAACCATAGTGACACCTGTAGTAATCAACTGTACTGTACTAATGGCCTGGAGTCCACTTCCTTGTAGTGAAGCATTAGAAATTTATGTGAATGATTATTTCAACAATAACTATATTACAGAAAGCACACACAATAATATTAAATAATGCATATTGTAAATATACCTGTTGCATCTCACATGTACATAATAATATTGTATGTACTGCTTACATGTGATGTATTGTACATTATTGCCTGTCTTATTACCTATTATATAGTCTAGGTACATGTAGTTCTGTTATATCTGATGATTCAACTAGTGTATACATGTAGTTACAAAGAACTTCGACTGGTGTATGGTGAGTCATTTCATTGCTGACCGCATTATGTTAATAATGGTTGTACATTCATTAATATTGATTATATTAATTGGAATATTTAGCATAAATAGACATACATGTATTGTTACACTGTAAAATAGGGTTATTCAGTCTGGAAATTACCTGACGAAATTGGTTTCTGAGATTATGTACATGTACATACATGTAGTTGTGAGGAATTGGTGCAATATCTACTGTAGCACTGCGGACTGACTTGATGTGATTATGTTTTTTTTCTTTCATTATTATTAATCAAATTATAACTGTGTTAATCTATATACATGCAGCTATATATACATGATTTTGGCATTAAACCGCAAGCATTCACTGCTTTTTGTTGTTAGCAGTTAAGTGTTGGCATAAAGCCTGTTCAGTCACGCCCATTTGTTGGCAAAGCGCTGTGCAAAGTAGTCGGGATTCGGTGTAAAAACCTTCGTTGCAATCGATTTGAGAATATTTCAGGCGATTTGGAGGTATATGCTATTTACTGCCATTTTCAAAAGCTCACTCGGCCTAATTTCCCTACATTTGTCAGTATCAGCCAATAAAGTTGCTGCTCCTACTCTTTTCTATGCGTGTTCTCCATTTCTTTCTGACAACTGTATACAATAGTGTACGGAGTAACACGGAAATCTCATACCTGCGGTTAACGCCGAAATCATCCATACTGTGTCCCCAATATACTATTATGTTATATCTTTACCAATCATTTTGAGAAGCTTTTTTTTTTCTTGTCCTTTCAGCTGATAACGAAAACATTTAATCATGAAATTAGGTATTTGCTATCATCGAAATATGATCACAGTACAGTTTATCCAGCTAGTATCTAACCCTTTTTGAAACAAAAAGTTTTCTGTATAGGGCTTGAAGCATGACAAAATACAATTCAATCAGCTCTACAAACTGGAAACAAGTTTGCATCCAATTTTGTAATGCTGATCAAATTCTGTTATGATCTGAAATTTTGTGACACTGCCAATAGTTTTACATTCTTCACATAGATTTCTTTTTTTTTTAAGTGTAATTTTATATCACAATAAAGGATTACATGCATGTGTGTATTATGATTACCACACATAAAGTCAATGTACATTTCTTTAATTAACAGCTTAACACATAATTTAGTTAGGGGAATTAATACAATGTATGTCTTGGTTTGTACTGTACAAGATGATGGTCTACCTAAGAACCTTTTGCAAGGATGTTTGTGACTGGCAGTCGATGTAATTAAACCAGTATGAACGCGACCTTGATGTTCAACTTTAACTCCGATCCAATCAACTCCACGTTCTCCTTTACACTGACTTTAGGTCACAACGCAATCCAAATAATAAATTCCACCTTTAAAATTTGCTGCTTAAAAGTTTTTCCTGCATGGTTAGAATTTTATTTTACCAGTGTATTTCTGGTGAAGGTATTCCAGAATCAGTGTAAAGGCTGGTTCACAATATGACACTAGAACATTACGCAAGATATTGGAATAATTATAGATTTGTTCTCATCTGCCGTTTCATTTGCACCAAACACATACTGTGCTGAGCTGAAAAGTGGTAGCAGTGCGCAATTGTCCTGTAAATGTGCATTATCACATATATGCACACTTTTACCTTTGATCTTAACCATAACTATGACATATTCAATATTCTTTAGTACAATGCCAGTATAATATTTATGTTACTTTAAAGTATTGATATTACTACAGCACCACATAGAATGGTAACAGTTATGGTAAAGTAGGTCATGTATGTGTGTTGTTTTATGTGAGTTACAGTTTTCCTGTTAATCTACTTTCTTATGGTGAAGCATTGGAAACTGTGTTTGTAATCGAAATGATTATTACATTATTAATCATTGTGATAAGGCTCAAAAGGCCACTTCACAATTGATGTGCTGCCATGCCCACATGTGTTTTAATAGCTGTATTTTGGTTACACTGCATATAGTTTTCATGATGCGATACATTCTGAGCTACATGTAGATCCTTTTTAGGTATAAAGTTCAAACCAGTGTATCAATGCTAAAACCCAAAGCAATTAGTTTTGGCTTTTATATTTGCATATTTTCAAACTTGCATTGCTTCTTTGTTTACACAAGGGTGGGCTTATAGTTCAACCTGTATTAGTTAGATAACAGTAGTGTTTGATCCTATTATTGGACCTCCTGAGACCTTTAATGTATAATATGTAGTTGGTTTATCAAGTATAGTGAGTTTATTATACATGTATATGTTTATAATTATTATAATTATTATGTGTACTAAAAATTATTAAGGTAACAAGCATGATTAGTAAAACTGTGTAGGACATGGAGTTCATGAGAATACTTGTGCATTATTGTTATTGTAATGTCCTTTAATGGTCAGTATTTCCCAGTCGTCACAATAAGTAATCCTTTATGTATGTTAATCTATCAAAGAAGTTTGTTTTCTACTAGTAGACACTAACAGCTGTCAGTGATAATCATTACATGTGTACTATTTTAGAAAATTATTTCCATAATACAGGGGAACCTCCGAATAAAGGACACCTTGGGACCCCTATATAAACTAAAGTGCTTTTTTCCTTTATAGAGAGGTTGTCCTCTTTTGGGAGGTCAAAATCTATTAGACAAGTCTATTTGAGACATTGATAAGTGTCCTTTGTTGAGAGGTTTATTATACTATGTCCCTTTCTTGGAGTGTCCACTATTTGAGGTTGTACTATATTAATTTTTGTTCTTTCTTTTCTTACGACCAGTGTGTTCTGCTATTGGTATCCTATATATAACGGCATTATCGCAGCTGATCGGACCAAGTAAAGAGAGGACTCTGAAAATTGCTCTACATTCATGCAGGCCGGCCTATAGGTGGGTGGGTGGCCTTATACTGATGTACAATTGTACACGTGTACAGTAAATAAGCTTAATAGTAACTACATCGCATACATTGCATTTGTTTTTCTTGAAAGAATGAAATTTAATTAGTGCTGTAATTGTTAAACAGTAACAAAATCCATTTTTGTAAGGGTAAAATCGTTCTTTTCATGTTAACAATCTATATAGCTATAAAATGATTTTTTGTTAAAAAAAAAACTCATAAGAACAGTAACAGTAATTGTCGAGTAATGCAGTATTACATATACTTGAAAATAGTGCTATAAATTCAGCCAAGTATTTGTAAACATAAATGTGTAGTCCACAATGTTAGTAAAACTGCACGCATTGAAAACAAAATTGCTATCACCATTTTATTAATTAACATTATTTTTTTCAATTACACTTATTGAACAGATTTTACAATGGCAGTCAGCGCATAGTCTCTTCCCATGTATTAACAATAACAATCACAATAATTGAGCTCTAATTTTGTTAACGAATACAGTAACAAAAACAAAATTAAAATAAAATGCCATACAATAATAGTAACAACTAAAAGGAAATCCTATACTTTTATAAAACTAGAATAAATCAAACAAATCAACATTAATTTTACATCACACAAAAATCATCCCATGTACTAGTTCACTATTAGAGATATCCCTACACCACCAGATATCCCTACACCACCACTGCTAATGGAGTCAGTGTACTGTAGCAAACTGTGTTGGTTGTTGATACCAGGTTCTGGGTAGCGGTATCGGCCAGCAATCCCACCATCGTCAGGCTCTACAATGCAGGCTGACGACAATATGGTAGTGCGTGGAAGGGGAGGGCAAGCAGTGTATTTGTTGAATGTATTATGGCTTACAGCAACCATTGTAGTTACACCCAAGGCTGTACCTTGATCCTGAAATGTGTTTGGAGTTGGCAGTGCCACTGACGGTTGTAAATGTGTGGAATGCAGCCAGACTTGTGGGTAGGTGCTTGGGCTCGAAAGGACCGCTGCTGTATCATCCATACAAGCACCGTACCTGTGTAAGTTGGTCTCCGTACTTTCCTCTGATGGAATCGGCCGTGGGTAGGCATGATCTGCTGTCGTGCAGCTTTGCAGTTCCACCGCTAGTCGCTTGCATCTCCTTTGGCTTTGTGAGTAGACTAAACCATTATTTCTTGTTTGTAAACCAGGTGTGCTAAACACGAACTGGTAACGGCCATGCTCGGGGCAAAGCAATACCTGCTGATCGGTACACTGAGTCGGCACAACTCGCCGCCTTCTCAACAGTCTTGTATGGAGTCGAAGAAGAAGTAAAATAATCGTGTAAAACATGTTTCTGTGGCGAACGGGTATTCGCTTTAGATACCTCTGACTTCTTTTGCAGCGTTTATAAGCCATGCAACCAACACGTGTGAGCTATACTATGCAATTCGTTTCCCACCCACGCATTGTGCCCTTTTGTGTGTACATGTAATCTTTTGTTTTCAAGTTATTTGAAAAGTTATGCAACACCCTACAAAGCCTTCTTAACATCTCTACCAAGTTTTATAGTTGTATATTGCACGGGAGGGAAGATGCAATAAGCTGAAGCAGTCAGTGTCATTAACGTGTCACACAATGCCAAACAGCGTTGGTGTGCGTGAAATTAAGGGTTATGCACTTCTGTACTGCGCTCTTGACTCTCAAGTAGTCTACATGTATTTATACGTGTAGAAGAACAGGAAATAGTTTATACTACATACATTCTAAGTAATAGAAACATACTTATGAAAGAAGTGATATAGCGTCATGGTTTATAAGAGTTTCCATTTCTCTATTGAAATGAGTGCAATATTTTTATTTTAACCACAAAATTATTAAAATAATTATCAAAAACTTCACAATTTTTTATATTTTGTTATTCTACTGTAGGTGTACTGTTACAACTATGGATATTGAGCCATAAACTAAGGGACTGTCAAGTGGAAATGGATTATTTCTAGCAACTCGATTGAGAGGTTTACATAGCACAAATGTACAAGGCAAAGAGAAATGAACGGAAACCACGAGGGGATAAGTTTTGAGAGGTATTTAATGAAATAGTATGTGGCACCAATATAAGTGGGTGGTGGTTGAAATTAGGGTTACTGTGTTTGATTGGTTGGGCTGGCCTGGCTTCGAATCTTGACACATTTTTACATAAATAATTACATGTAACATGGTAATAATGAGATTTACCCATAGTGCTCATTTGTAGGTTTGTAGGATAGAAACTGAGTAGACCATCCAAGTATTATCCATTTTGCCTGTATAATACATTATATTTACGGTACTTTTTTTACACAATGTTTTTGTTTACGCAAGGCCATATATTATATGTGTACCAGATCAACTTTCAAGTGCAGCCATACATATCCAATGTAAATTGTTATTACTATAGCTCTTTCTCTCTCTTGTTCACACTGTATGTCAGTTATTTAATGTACATGTAGTATGTGGGCTTATGTCAGCTTTAATTGTTATAGTTAATTAGTTACTGTTGGTTACTGTTGGAAACCCATGTATAGAGGGTAGTGCTGGTGACTGCATGATAAAGGATAGATCATTTCTCAACAACGGATACTACCGGTGTATGAAGGAGGAAGAAGGTGTGTAAATTTTTACTTGTATTGTGTGTATACTAAACTCTCATTAGTTTAGCAATGTTGAACTGCTTGTTTTGCTGTAAGAGTTGATGTATATACATGTAACTATACAGATATTATAAGACATGTCTACTTAATTGTGGCTTAAACCAGCTTAATGTATACATATTATTGTTGCTTTGTGTGTTTAGTTCACTATAATTATACATGTATGTTGTAGAATAGTAATAAGGCTGGTTTAGAATGCACACAATAATAATATTGTAAACAGGAAATTAATAGAATGAAAGAATGAACGAATGATTAAGCTATATAATTATATTATACATGTATAATATATGAAAGTAGATTATCTTATAATTTTATATTACACAATGTAGCTAGCTCTAAGGGCACAATTGTGTTGCCTTAATTATTATTGTTTCCATCAGTTGATGATTTTGTTTTCTACATCATACAGGTTTAGAGTGGTATAGTCATGCATGCCTGAGAATGAATTAAAAAACAAAAACAATCAAAACAAATTCTGGTTTCGATTTGAAAGCGACTTGGTTATTTAGCTTATAAGTTATATAAGTATTAAAGATGGATTAATAACTTTATCAGTATGTATCGAAGATAGACTTAACTGAATTGGTCTTATTGTAAACATCACATCATCCATTTTATTTCTTTCCTCTTATTGTGTGTTTTCCTTCTGTTATTGCTTTTCCTAAATGATTAACAATACGAGCATATAAAAAACATTTTGTAAACCATAGATTGAGGGTTATGACTGCCGAAGCCTGTTTTAATGGCAGTATAGGTCCATCACATCGATTGAGAGTTTACACAGTATGCGGTAAAAGAGAGTAGAGAAAGCACGAAGGAAGCTAAAGAGGCTGCACTTCAATGAAGAGGCAATGAAATATTAGCACTACTGGCCAAACTTAGTACTAGATTGGTGCTTGATTGGCTTTCAAGTCAGAGTATACGTACATGTATTAATTAGGTCAAAAAGCTATTTTGGAACTCCAGGTTATTGCAGGTAGGTGCTGGAAAGATAGACTTGGTTATCAGGCCAGAGCACTAAGAGGCTCAGGAGAACATAAATTATTGCACACAAAAGTACTGTAATATTCCCTGTATTAAAGCAACATTACAAGCAATTGAAAGCAATAGTGTTTTAAGAAAGCAATTATTGTTGACACAGGTCGTTGATAATTTATTACTGAAGATATACCAAACACCACAAGTGGGAGTAGAAAAGCTATTAATAGATTAATCCAGCTGTAATACTATAGTAGAGTGATATACATGTGTAATTGACATCATTTTACACACAATGCATCTGGAATTTATGTATAAGCTTAATTAGCTCTTATGATGTTATATCCCCAGATCCCCTCCCCATAACCTATATATATGCAAATAATTGTATTCATATACAGAAAGGAAAAGGTTACTTCAACCCCAAATTCATCACATGATTGTGTTGAATTAGTGATTGAATTGTTGAAGCACCACAAAAGTTACAAACTATCCTACGGTATGGTTGTATTATCTTGTGTACATACTAATAATAGCGTTATCATTGTCTGGTATGCGGTGGGTAAAGTAACACAACATTTGTTTAATTGACAGCAGTATAGAGAGAATGCAATGTGTTCTTGATTCGATATTACTATACAAGATGACGGTCTACATAAGAATCTTTTACCAGGTTAAAGCCAGATGTTTGTGATCGGAAGTGAAAATAATTAAACCAGTATAAATGCAGTTTAATAATATACTTGTTTGAATTGATTTCTAATCATAACACAATGCAAATGTTATACTGTAAATCGACCAGTGCCTTAATTGGGGTGCATGTGTAAAGGCTTTTTTCAGTTTATCTTTGTGTGTATCTATCTCTATTGTGAAAGTAAAACAGGAGTATTTATAATATATACTATCTCTCTCTTTTATGATCCCCCTAATCCCCTTCCCTTTTTTTTTAGGAAGACCTTGTCTCGATGTTATTATTTCAGTCTGATCTGTATAACAACGATGTTTTTCTTGAGGCTTTAGGAGATCATGAGTAAGTTAAATGACCTACATGTATTACACAATATTTGCCTGTCTTATGTATTATAGTTTAGCTGGAAGGCATTGTCATCTCATCTCAAGAAATGACTGGTTTAAAGTGAGTCATTTTATAGCTGGCATTAATGATGCTGATTGTACATTCATTAATAATGATGACAAACAGATAAATTATTGCTCTGTAAAACTGGTTATTCACTCACTGGTTTAAATAATGCTACAGCTGTGTAGTTGTTAAAATTAAACCCTCCTTGTTTTATTAAGTTTATTGGTTAAAAGTTAGCGTAATGTTGTCAAGATCTTGTAAAAAAAATTTTCAGTTGCAGAACTCAAGGCATTTTTGTAAGGAACATTTAGGATTTTCATAGTAACGAGCCTTACAACCACAACCCATAGCCTTACAACCACAACCCATGCATGGGTTATTTTATTTAAACCAATGAGTCGAGAACCAGGGTTGTTATCACAACAACAAGGTCATTTGTTTGTGATTATCATTAATTGTACAGTATATATAACTGTGATAGTGGCTCATTGGCCATATGTCCTATTCTGTATTTATAGATATAGCCATGTATTGTACTGAAATTTGTTCTATTCTTGCGTCAACGTATCCGTTTGCATTGACTTAATTCCTGTCATTACTGGACGCAATAAAAATATTCTGAACCAGGCTTTAAGGCTGATTCATACTACAAACGTCACAAAACGTAACGTTAATTGTATTCTGAGGCCAGGATACACGATGCAACTTTTGTTGCATGCAACTTGTAAATTTTCAAAGAACAATAGATTTTAATGATATTCATTAGATTTTAATTATATTCATTGGATTTTAATCATATTCATGGCCCATGCAACAAAAAAGTTGCATCGTGTATCCTGGTAACGTAAGCGAATACACGGGAAGAGTGCAAATCGTTACCGTAACGTAATGAATTGAAATTTTTTCTATTCATTATGAATCAGCCTTTAGATGAATACTCATGTTTATAAATCGGTCTACGTGAAATCCCAGAACCGCCAGCAATTGCTATTTAGTCTACACTGGCACAGGAAAAATGGAAACATAAATTGAAAAAGACAAACATGCGTACTTAAGGCCACCATACACGAGGCAACTTCCAGGCAACAGTTGTAGGCAACAATTGCAAGCAATGATATTGCCTGAAAATTGCCTGGTGTATGATGCAAATTGCTTGCAATTTTGTTGCCTGCAACGCGTTGCCTGGAATAGACACTACTTCTATTCCAGGCAACACTGTTGCCTGCAATTATTGCCTACAACTGTTGCCTGAAAGTTGCCTCGTGTATGGTGGCCTTTACATATACAAATCTCTGTTATCGTTCCGCCACTAAAATTATTGAAATAACGACAATGTGTTTTATAGATGAATCCCATAGGATGCAATTTTTTTATTAGAATATTAAAATACTATAGCAATTAACACATGAAATGATTTCTGATGTCATTTCAATTAATTCGATTGAATGGATGTACGTATATAGTAGGTACTGTTTTCACTTTTCACTAGTGTGGAATGTTAATTACTGAATAAATAATACAGACCTTACATATACACATGCACAGTTTGTAGCATTGTATGTTGTGTGGTTTATGTAAGTTGTAATAATTAAGCTATACCATTTAATTTATAATTGGTAAATGCATATAATGCAAGTACATGTTTAGTGGAAATACTTGTTAGCTGTCATTAATTCAGATATGTAGTTATTACCTGACCAAATCGTCTGCTTCTACAGTGTACATATACATATATGTATATGTTCATATACCCTAAATTTGTATTAATCCCCGTCCACCATGCTTGGTCTATATTGTAAACTATAGTAATATGGATATCTTTACCTTTATACATGTATGTATAAATTATGTGGTTGAATCACGGTGTAACTCTCCGCTTGATGTTGGTGGTGCTATATTAGCACTTGAGACCACAACCCGAGAGCCACAAAATCCCCGTATAGCACAGTGTATAAACTGCGCTTCAAATCGCTTATAGTACTGTGTGGGTGTATCAAAAGAGCTCGACAAGATATTGAAGAGAAGAACTTACTAAGTTCAAGTTGTGCTTCTGACCACTAGTGATTTATCTTGTAAAATTTCGGTGAAATTTTGGCCACAAGTACTATATTGAGTGAAAACATATCCCACCAATAGTTTTAGACGACGAATAAACAAACAGTCGGTGCTTTTGATACACCCACACAGTGTATTTGACCCAATTAAGCCCGATTATATACTATTAAGCCTGATGTACTTAGTATATAGGTACATTCCTGCCTGTGATGCTCTGCCTAAACATACAGGTGTATTAGAATCACATAATAGGTTCGAAAACATGTAGTATGCTGTTTGCTATGTTGTGCATTTAGAAAACTTCTCTGCAAGTATTGTTTACAACCTTGCTTGCTTTCTTTTCTTACTACTTGTCTTTGCCACGTCAGCCCTCTCAACCACACCCCTCGTGCTATTAAACCCCGGTATAGTACTGTCAATCGTGCTTTAACTATTAGTTCTACCATGACTAGTATGAATTGACCAATCAAATTGCAGAATAAGAGGTTGATAAATCTTGATATAACACCTCCTGGGTAAACCGGGAATTGTTATTACACCGCTTGGGTCATCAAAAGTTATTATATCAAAAATAAACATTGTAACAATAGTCATGGTAGAAGCCGGTTAAATACCTCGGTAAGGTTTCTATGGCATTTATCAACCTCGCGACTTCGTCGCTCGGTATGATAAATCCTATAGAAACCTTTACCTCGGTATATAACCTATACGTGTTTTGTTGTACATGTGTGTTTATAATGTTATTTTATATTTTGTGTTTTGAAGTTTGATTTTTTTAAGTATTTTGAATTTGCTTTTAAATACATAATTGCTAAATTAAATACATAATAAAAAACATAGCCTTTACTGCCAATAATTATAACTATGTGATTGTGAAAGCCAGGCCATATTAATTAGAAAGCCAGGAAAGGGTTTTCTAAAAGTATATTAGCGAACACTATTTGTGAATACTATAGCTATTAATATGTGCGTGTGTCAGTGTGAGTCCAACCAAAGAGGGGAACAAAATTGTGGTTACTATTAAAAAAGATGAAGAAGCAAATGAAAGTATTTAAAATTAATTGTATTTAGTTGAAATACAAAAGCAAGTAATTTGTATTTGAATACAATTATAAATTATTTGACCAAAGCCTGATCATATTATCTTTCTTCCTACAATACCTAGCACCAATTATCATACAGTTATAGTTTTAATTCAAAATCCTAATTGTATATCTCTATTATGCAGCTATATAGTGTATATGATGAGTATATGTATCCCCAATACAGTATCTTCTCCAGGTACATTTTGAGGAGCTGGTTGATTTAACAAGAATATGATTAGCACTACAATTTGTTTCAGAGATATTGCAGGGTATGTGTACATAATAGTACGTTGTGGGATTGATCTATACAACTGTGCATACATGTGTATACGTGTATACTGTTAGTTCAAGTAGTACGGCCTACAGTAGGGTATAGCCTTTTTTTTCCGATTTAATATATTTTACAAGCATAAAGAACACAAAAATTGACAGCCATCAATTTTTGTATATAACTCTTACACTTCACATTATGCAGTACTACACACATACATGTATTATATGTGTGATTAGTACAAGGATTGTATATACTCCTTTTCTAGCTTCATCAGTTGCTTATATTCACTAATATATGGCCCGACTTACACAATCGCATAGTTATAATTATTGGTTATAAAGGCTATTTTTTTATGTATCTATTTTAGCAATGTATACATGTATTTAAAAACACTTCCAAAGTCAAAGTTCAAAACACAATATCAAAAATAGTATTAAAAATATCAAAAATAGTATTAAATACACATGTAGGACTAAATACATTATACTTAATCTATTTGACCAAATTAAGCCTGTTGTATACTATTAATTGGAATTTCTTTTAACTTCATTTCAAGTCATTCATATTTAGTTTTTCTACACATTATAACACTTAAGGTAATCATTGGGAATTATTCTTTCATTTAGCAAGCATTTGTGCGTCACATGTTTGTATCTCGTGTCTGTCTGCATGAGCTAATCACTAATTCTACCTGCTGATTATATTGTTGTAGTAATTTAATTGTTATGTTGTGATGGTGATGGTTAGTGCTGGTGTACAGTATATATA
>JAYJLX010004122.1:6136-18567 GCA_036873525.1 Chalinula nematifera | reverse complement strand
ACATGTGTAGCTTTATTGAATAAAAGACTTATCAAAAGGAACGTGAAGCACATAAAAACAGTGGCAAAGTTTAATGATAAGCAGGATATTGAACAGTACTGTTAAATTAGTACGACACCTGCAAGCACTAAAAAGGAAATTCATCTATGACAAGGATAACTATAAGCAATCAAAACATGAAACTACATGTACATGTACATACATGCACATATACAGTACAACATGTACATGTAGATAGCTACATAGAAACAACAGTATAGGTGTTATTTTATTGTTTTATTATTATTATGTAAAGTTTAGTAAGCCATATGGGGGCAGCTACTGTAGTTCTAACCATTGTTCTTTGCAGTGAACATAGGCATGGATTTCCCTTCTTTGGAGGGACTACTAAAAATGGGAAAAAAAATTAAGGCAACAATATATTTGCTTGTCCCAAAACGTTGACTCTTCCTTTAATAATATTCCTTTTATTTGCGACACATGCAAATCTTATATAATTAAATATTTCCCCTTTTTACGCATGTATTGAGACAAAGCAGTGTGTATATACATTTTGTACTGTATATTACTCAAAGGATTCACTCTAGAAGACCAACAGAAGGCGTTAACTTAAACAATTGTATCATTGTACAAACACTGAGAGACAATAAAAAATAAGTTTTCCATTGAGAGGCAGTTTACGTTCGTAGATGTTCAAAGGGAAGTTTAAAAGGGTTTCTAATGAAGTATTATCAAGATTATTAAATTCAAACAAAACAAAAACAAAAAAAAAATATCTTTGTTTCTCTTGCTTTAAAAAAAAGCATTTTTAAGCGCAATACATGTTTGTACACCAACAGTCCAATGTACTACACATACATGTACATACTGGTAACAGACACATATTGTGTCCCCATGCTTTAGGTCAGTCGTACCATGCAGTTACTTAATCAAAAAATCATTGTCAAGCCAGCAAACTGCAGAGCGTCTGACACCCAAGGATTGCTTTCACAAGGCACAACCGGAATGCAAAACACATTAAACAATGATAGACCAACAATGATAGACCAGAATAAAATAAAAAAAACAATGCTTAACAACCGTTAAATTGACTATTGAAAAAAAAAAAACCCCTACTAAGCTAAGGTACATGTAAGTTTAAATATAATTTGAAAAAAATTTAACAGCTGCCAAGGACAACAGAGCATAGCTGGAATTACCTAGTAATTACCACTGGTCGACCAGCTGCAAGTGTTTGGATGATCAAATATAAACATTGTATATGTTTGATTAGCTTATTTTTAATTAATGAAAGTCAAATTAATGATAAAAGCCCATGGTTAAAGCATAGAAAATTCCTTGGATGGGGTATAAGTGGGGGTAATAAAATACAAATTAAAGTGGTGAATTAGCAAAAAAAAGTTTCTACGCTAAACAAAACATTCTTCGAATAGCATTATGGCTTCAAAGGATGGATTGTGCACACGGCATAAGGAAAGGAATAAAAAAGACAAGAAAACATGTTTACAGATAAAAAAACGATATACTCAGAATAATGACATAACACAATTGAGATGAATTCGAAAGGAAATTCATGCCGCCAACACCATCGATGCAGGGTTAGAATGATGGACAAAGGCCAAGTAATATCAATCGAATTAACATTCATGGATAAAACCAAGGATATGTATACCAGCCAACAATGCTAACCAAACAATCAACGACTATACTGTTACTTACTGTACAACAGTAATATACACTGTACCTGTAGCTACATGTACACATGTGCATATTAGATTTGAAAAGTACAGTACACATGTACATGCGTACACACAGTACATGTACATGTAAATAGATTAAAAAAAAACGTTCATAATTATGCATGTACATGTACATTTATACTGTATGTAGCATAATATACATGCATAGCGACATGTACATGTATTAGCCCCATGTTTGTTATGTTTCAAGTTTTGCCAATACACTAGACTGCTGTTCTTTGCAAACGTTAAAAACACAAACAGCTAATATCATTCTTAATTAATTAAATTTCGTTTTCTGTTTTTGTTTTGCTTCGAGTAATTAACTCTACGGCTAATTAATTAAATAGTATTACAACAAGACATGCGTTCATACAACAATAACAGCTAGCAACCATCAACAAATAACATGTACTATACCCATTCAAAACAGATACACTAATGGGACAGAAATTAACACACGTGCATGTACATGTAATTTTCTGAATAAAAACTTTAGTATACGTACATGTACATGTATAATTATATGTATGGAAATAATTAACGAATGATACGGTATACATGTACATGTACAGCCATCACAACAAGAACATCATATTGTAGTTAAATATTGATGTAAAGCATTCATTTTGTTTTGTATACATGTTTTATCCACTGCTGGAAAACAAAAGTGACATTAATGTACAGGTGTACCAGTACATGTACATATACATGTACATGCAATGTACATACTGTATAGTGTACAGTGTACATCTGCACAATGTACATGTACACCTGTTTAGCAAAACTAAAGGCATGTACAATGTACATTTATTAATCAAACAATACCAGAAACATGAAAGAGAGATGGTTCCTAACAGCATAAACAACATCCATGCATCCAGGGCAGGCTGTGACAAGCTCTTAAAAGTCAAACAAAGCAATCCCTTTGGTTGGGTTTAGTGGCATTCACCACACGTATCAATTAGCAGAAGAGAAGTATAACAGAAATGTAACATTTTAATAGAAACCAAAGATATGAATCAGACAAAAGGTGAAGGGAAACCTGACGGTTTAGTATCAGGGATAATCACACCAATTGGGAACATGTAGACCAATTTGTTAATGAACGATTCTGAAAGGGAGTGATATAGTTACAACAGACAAGATAAAGAAAAAAAATGGGAGAATAAACGTACATAAGGATTCAAACTGCCTTGGGCTACAATTGTACGATGTAACTCATGCATGTAGTAAAGTGGGGGGGGGGGGGGGGGAGATACTGATAGCTGACGTATGACAGACCATATATCAAAAGAGAGATGTACGGTTTATTTACACAAAAAAGCATTCAGTTGCTGGGTAATTAATTTATGAGACGTACATGATCACAATTATAGTGAAGGCTGGAACGTACGAATAGGGGTTCTCAGCCATCAACACACCACAATATATGATACACTATTCTTAGAGTATTGAGACAAAGTGCTGTGAAAAATTTGACAGTTGATGATGACTCCCACAATGTTAACGAGTAATACACGTACATGTACATTAACAAACAAGTTAATTTGTTTCATAGTAACTGGACAATATAATTAATAAAACCATTTGTAGCTTAAAGGTTTCCACTAATTTTTGTTATATTTCCCTAAAACCTTGGAATCGCAGCGTACACAAATGAAAAAAAAAAAAAAAAAAGCATAAATAATTAAAAAATAAACTAAATGCGATAATAATAATCAAATTATTTATGTTTGTAGGAAGTTAGTATATACAGAAATACAGACAGCTAATGTACACCCAAACACACATGTATTTAGTGATTAAACACAATATTTTGTCTGCTGGTCTGATGTCCACCATAATAAACACACATAATTATAATGTAATTAATAGGAAAAAAAAATGATTAATAAGAAAATGGACGATGAGAGTCTGATTGAATTATTCAATGCAAAACTGGCAATCGAGAGGAGTCATTTTACTGTACAAGCAGCATACATACATGTACATGTATATTATCCTACTAATTATTAAGCAATAAGAAATGCATGTATATACAGTACTCTAAAAGTTACATGTACATGTACATGTACGTAGAAGTAACACTATACCTGTACATGTATTGTACACTGCATAGCAGCCATGCATTGAAATGGATAAGGGGGATTAGAATTCAGTTATAATGAAAGTTATTGTTAACATTATGGAGGCTTCATTTTATTGTCTTTCTATATAACATTTATTTTAACTTTTGTCTTCTATTTAGTATGGTGTATCCCTTTATGGGTTGGGTTTCATACAGCTGCATTACCAACAGTTGGATATTGACACCAGCCATTAACCTAAACTACCAGAACTATACCTATGGAAAAACACCATCAGCTGGTCCTCGTTACAGACCAGTCAGGAGACAATGAACAAGAGAATACATACACTGATACCATTTCATGATGACACTGTAAGGGTATCATTAAAACAACACCTGCTCATATCAATCTAGTCCAACATTTTGACACATTGTACATGTACATGTATTACAATACACTTAGCTTATACAATGTACATGTACTATTGCACTGTACTACATGTACTATATCGACCCTGAACGGCCACGCTATATATACGGTATACAAGTACACATACACGTCACGTAAATCATTTGCACGGCAATGTTAGTAACCGTACGAAACTATTAAACTAATTGAACGTGGTCAGACATCAGTAATGGAGGTATTCTCTAGTAAAAAGCATGACTACGAAAAAAAAAAAAAAGAAAGTGGCTAACCACATACATACTCCAAAAGGGACAGCCGTAAACTAATGCTGAAGTGATCAATGCCAGGCAACTTGGGCATTATTTAGAAACGATCCCATTATGATGCAACAAATGCAATGCGTGTAGTCCTGCAAACACATATGCTTTACATGCACATTTACATGTACATGTACGTACATGTGCATGTATACTCAATAGTTTTACACTGTGACAAAAAAATTTGCTCTGTGACAAATTGACAACGATTATTAAGTTACCAATTGATGAATTCTTACAAAACACCTCAAAAGAAAATGAGAAAAAAGAGGCTATAAAAAATCCGCCCAACGTGACTGCTGTAGTAATGTACTACTAGTAAAAGTCTATTCAGCGATTTCTAATAAAAAAGGTCATAATGTCATATTTGTTGGTCACCGTGAAGCCACTAATCACAACCGAAAATTAAGCAAAACTTAGCATTTTCAAACCACAAAGAAAGCCACAGTGGACAGCAAGAAGATATCTGACACTCCCAATAAAGACCGCCGACCACAGAATCCAGTCAAGTACGTCAGCTAACTAGCGTATATGAGGCCCTAATTACATCAATAATACGACTCGTACTCTACTACTGTGTCATGTAATGGAGTGCCACGATTTAGATTGATATTTAAAAGAACATTGTTGCTAAAAATTCAATTCCCATGTTTAAAAAATAAATTATCGCAGTCTTGGCACTTCCGCTTTAAAAGGGGGATAGTGTTTCCTAAGCCTTTCGAATGTTTAATAGAAACCTCTTAGAGGTTTCTAATACTAGAGCCTCAAAGGTACACCGACCATTACCTCATTAGAAGGCTATTTACTCCATTACTGAGAGCTGAGCCGCAAATGTGTTTCGAACTTTGTAGTTTTAAAGTATAGTTTGATCTATTCCTTTTAACACTATACTGTACATGTAGGATGATAAAATACCTTCCAAATGTGATCGATACCACGATAAGGCAGCCCTAGATTCACCAGACAAACTATCCGTTCCTTTTCAACCTCAGCAATCTGCAAAAAAGAAAACAATAACGGATATGCATAATACATGTATAAACATGACTTTACATGTATAAACATGACTTTACATGCAACATGTACATGTAGTTTAGGTTTAATCGATCAATAACCCATAGTGAACATGTACGATGTGACAAGCAAAGAAAGTGGCTTCTGTATTACATACGTACATATATATACATGTACACGTATATATTAAATACAGCATTATATGAAATTATCATAATTAAAACACAGTAAGGGTGGAATACTGCAGTGTTCGCATGGGGGTGTACATTGTACTAGGCAGACTTCCCTGGACCAATTTGGACCAATTTATATTTCATTAGCTTCTACAAATGGCATATTATAAAACACGCCTACCAAATATACCCAGGAGACTTTCTCTGGGATACTATTGTTACAAAGGAGCATGACAAGAGTGGGATAACAGGGGAAGCTCTAGTGTTGAATAATCTGGTAATCACATTATTATAACACTAACAAATAACCTTACAATAGCCCAAAACCCAAAATATGGAGTAGTTACTTGGGTGGGTATGGATGAATGGATGGATGGGATATGCTGTAGTCATATAAATGGAAAAAAAAAGAGGTAGGAAGAAAAAAAAAAACCCACTCTTTAAACCAAATATTGTCTAATTGTGTTGATCTAATTTCTCTCAAGTTTGAATTAGTGCTATACAGGCCAGCAAACAAGACTGGTATTATTTGTCATAATACCAAAAACAAGTCGACGTGAAAGAAACACACATTGTAAACTATCCCTCACGTTCCAGTGCATGCAACAACATGGATTTTGAATATACAACTAGAATTAGACAATCAAAACAAAAAACCACAACTGTGAACTGTACTTACGAGTGTATGCATGCATGGACGGGTGAACAATACAAAAAGATAAGAAGTCTATATTGTCAATGCTTCAACCAAAGTAACCAAAACTTCAAAGTTGAACATTACTTGGAAGAAATCTGAACTTAGCTCGTATAATAGCACAAAGGAGCACCGGAAACCTCACACACAAAATAAACACTAGTGACCTTAGAGGATAAACTTATAGATCCCATGCTGAGTTACATGTACCTGTAGGTATGGGATGTACATGTACACTGTAGTCTAGTTACATTTGTATTACTCACATTGAATTAAAGCACATGCAATTAATTAAAAAAAACATGTTTCGATTCCAGCAGGTGCTTCAATAATAAAACTAATTTTCACATGAATGGGTGAATGTAAATATTTTTCCAAAAAATAATTAAAGGCATTGAATTTCCAGCGATTCACCAAAGCTACATGTAACATTTGTATTTGCAATCGGTCATGAAAAATGCATTCTATACTGTATATTAAATTCTTCTGCATAGCTGTAAAAACAAGTTAATTAATGCACATTTCAGTGCTAAAATATAAACATTGTGTTCTTATCTCTACTACATAAACTTGTACATGTACATCCATTGATTATCACAAAAGAAAGTTAAAGCACCTCATTAAAGCATTAAACAGTTAAAGTGTACTTTGTATCTATATGTATGTAACTTGCATATGGCAAAATGTGGGTTTTTTTCTCTCTTAAAGAAATCTTACTTGATCTTTCCTTTGATGCAATTTTGTCATTGTTACAAGTCAAATGAAACTTTTCTCTTGGGTTAAGATTAGTGAAAATTACTACAATACGGGCAATATGCTTACTACATACCAACAGCATGGATATACCATAAATACAGTACCACAAAAGCATGATGTAAAAGTTTATTATTGTACTGTACTAGTACAATGGTTAAGGCTTAATTGAATTGCAGGCCACTAATTAATTAATAAGCTAAAATTCAAGTAAAGATCAGAACGTGACTCCTTTCTTGATGAGGAAGAAGTAATTATGGAGATCAAAAGGATAAAGAAAAAAGCAAGCTATAGCAATGGTGACACATAAAAGAAGGCTACTCTTTGTGGCCGAAATCAACCTACGCTAAAATGGTTGTTTGATTACTTTTGAAAAACTCTGGTCACGCAAGCACATGATCCGCTCGGTCACGAACCATATAATCGATTCACTTCAATGAGCATTACATAGCTTTATGTAATGGTAAGTGGTACAAAGCACTGAGATCAGAAGGTGTGATAAATAATATTGTATAACATGGATCGATAGTGGAGCAATATAAACCCAACAAGCCATTACAAATCAAATTATCAATTACAAAAACACCAAACACCCACCACCAAACATGTACATGTACCTGTACCAGGACCAAAAAGTGGGGGGGGGATTGGGTAGGGGGGGGAGGGAAGGTGGGCAGTGTGGGTGTGATTCGAGGAAAGATTACACACACACACACACACACACAAAACATCATACAAAAAGTGTTTAAGGGTATCGTTATACGTAATTAATGTTTCCAAAAAAAGGATATTTTATAGATTATACTGTACATGTACAGTGTACACGTATGCATGTACATACATGTACGTGTATGTGTATTTTACAGTACATGTGCTGAATTACGGGATTACAAAAATGTTTATGCACATATTTTTCATAATGTTTTCTGAAATAAAAAAAAATTGACCTAGGAAAAAAATGCCGAGCTTGCTTGATTACTCTTTGTGCGCGGTGTTTAGCATTAATCAGTAAAAGCATACTACGTATATGTATGTAACTATGATTAAAGGATAATAGTGTAACCATTGAAATGCCAAGGAATCGCATGTACCTGCAGGTTACAGTCAAAATAACAACTAAAAGTGTAGTCCCCCCCTGCTGAGAGATAATTGAAGTGACCACTATTACATCATCATTGTAATAAACAACAATACCACAATGCTTAACATTTGGTACAGTAGTACATATATCAATGAGCACAGTCTGATAAAAAAATTCTTCTGTTACGTACTGTTACAAATGGAATTCGATGTAAATGGAGTACGTAGACACAACACGCTATTAAACGACTTTCTTCTCGGAAGAATTCCGAACCAGACTTTACAGAAACATGTACATGTACGGTAAACGGAAGATACTGACCTTACACGCTATTCGACAAGCTGTAGACCAAGAGATGAGAACAATAGGTCGCAAAGGGTATTGCTCCTTAATCTATGGATTTAAATAGCATAATAACAATACAATAATGTACAGTGCATTTGTAGTTTTTTCCTCAAAGGATACCTCTTGAATCCTAGCCATTGCGCAATGAAAGAATGTCTGGATTGCCTCCTGAGGTGTGCACTCTTGTCCCGTTTCATGAAGGTATTCCGGTGGAACAATGGGGAATACTTTACCCAGGGAACTCAGCTGGCTTTGAAACGATTTCCAGCGTCTGCCACCAAGTGATGAGATGGAGTGAGGAATATTAATAAATAAAGGAGAGGGGTCGAAACATACCTATGCAGAAGAAAGGAAGAGAGAGAGAGAGAGAGAGAGAGAGAGAGAGAGAGAGACAGATAAAAGAGTGAAAAAAAAAAAGGAATTCCAACGTTTTGTATTTTAATTCCATATATAGTGCTTTTTTTTTTCTTTATTTTCCTTCTAAAATTACAAAACATTGAATAATTTTACACTCAATCGAAGACTGTCAACAACCCAGATCAGATCAAATCTATTAAACTTTTGATGACGACACAAAATTCCATCACCTGTTCCCGTTTAATCATTTTACAAAGAAGAACAAAAAAAAACTGATACCAAAACACGTTATAGAAAGTTACATAATCATGGTGGCATACAGACTGGCGCTAATAACTGCCGGTAAACTTAGCACCATTCAAGCACAATAAAAACAACCAATTAAGCTCAGTACCTAACCACATTGTAAATCAATAGTGATTCACAACACTCAAGCAAACCGATCACGAGTACAATTCCACACATACATACAAGTTAATCAGCCACAACACGCACACTTGCATTAACCAACTGGGTAAAAAGTAAACGAGTCCATAATTTGTGGTTCAGACCCATAATTAACCCCAGTACGTGCAATTAGAAGGCTAAAAGTGTGGGACTTGGAGTATGCAAGTTCTGCCACGTACGTACTGATGAAGGAAACGACGTTAAATACAGTATTACATGAAGGTCTTCCCCAGTGAACTACATGTATAATGTATTTTGTTGGGATTTTTATTTTTTCCCCAGAGTTTCAAAGAGGAGTTGTAGTGTACAAGAGATACAAATACATGTACTGTATGTACATGTACATGCTATACATGCACATGGAGCATGTGCAATACGATATTGCTGATGTTTACATGTATAACTGAAATGATAAATATACGTATGTACATGTACAGTGGAACCTCTGTTTAGTGGACACCTAGAGACAGAGCATTTCGTCCATTAAATGGAGGTGTCCTTTACACAGAGGTTGTATTGTAACAGGAAACTCTCATTTGGGGAAAAAAAATAGGTGATCTTTATACAGAGGTGTCCCTTTACAGAGAGTGTCCATTAAGAGAGGTTCCACTGTATATCTACTTATAGAACATGCTTGACCAGTTACACATGTAGCTCTAGTTAAAACACACTGGTGTACCACCCTGACTGAACTTCCTTACGGAACGTAAAACTAAACTATCAAATGTTGTGATGTACAATAATAGTCTACTAGCTGGTAATCATTAACAGTACTACATGTATGTACAGCTGTGTATATTATGCATGTATGCATGCTGGGGTGTCCAATAACTCTTTGTGTCTGTCTGTATGCATCTGTCTGAAACTAGAGTCCTCCATGACAGGATGATGTCGTTCTTAAATGGAAAGAAAAACACTTCTCATAGTACACTGTACTTTAAAATATTCCAGACAGACGGAATGAATTAGTAAAATGAGTTAGTGTGCTTATTAATTTATCCATTACCGACTGGCTGAGACTAATCAAAACACTCAAAACTAGGTTAGGGTCACAGGTCATACACAATAATTAAACACACTTAAATGGAATTTTTTCCAACCACCTCTCCACCCCCCACTTCACTTCTAATGTCTGTTTATTTGTCTGATTTTGTGGACTAATTAACCCGTCTGCAATGAAGCCATTTTTTTTTCTTTGTGTGTTTTCATTTATTTTGGCAATACCAAAGAAGAAAAGAAACTTTACATGAAGTTACGTTTTGTCTAATAGGAAAAAAAATTTCAATTTGCAATCATTTGTGAAGAATATTACACAAAGAAACTCTTAATAAAGGAAAGGGCACGCATAGTGGAGAAGAGAAAACGATATCCATTTAGTTGCCAATAAACTTCTATGTTGTGGCGAATAAGAATAACTAAAAGGCAGACAAACTACTCGTAAAAGATAATGAAACAAAGAAAGAAAGACAAGTAGGGGGGGAGGGGGGGGGGGGGGGGGGGGCCAGGCCCAGCCCCCTCCCCCCCCCCCCCCCCCCCCCCCCCCCCCCCCCCCCCCCCCCCCCCCACCCCCCCCCTCTCAACGGCTATACCCTCATTTTCTACATGTACAGTATAATTATATAGGTCATTGAGTGAGTTTCGTTGCTATAAACACTGGAGAAACAAACTGAAGAAAGACTCACTCTTTTATCTATGTTTGCCATTCCAATGGTAAGGCACCACGGGCGCTTAAGCAAAAGATTAACAGCTTCATTAGTTCCTTCACCCGTCGAACCGCCGTGAATCATTCCTTCCACTAGGGTTGGGCACTAAATAGAACATCAAAATAAAACAAAAATATATGTGTATATTGTATTGTATAACTTAGTTAAAAACTAATCAAAAATTGAAGAACAAGGAATCTGAGAACTCTTCTCAAATGTACAACAATTTTATTCATGTATGAAACGTACACACAGAGACACACACATACTACCATAGCTACACATCAAGCAGCAACTAAACATGAGTTCGTGTTACAAAAAGAACTCAATGTGAAACACTAGCCTCACTTGACAATCATATCAGACAGCAACAGATGGGTAACGCTGTTGGAAACAATTATATTACTATAACGAGTTCAATGACCCATCTGGCCTGGGGTTAGATTCATGAAACAATGGATGGAATCATATTACGACCCCAAATAATGCTTAATAAAGTGTTATATATACTGAGCTCTATAACATAATACATAATGCTATACAAAATGCTTTCTCACACACATTTGTAAGAGCTCGAAGCTTGACAGTTGTTCCAGACGGAAATGTGCACACAAATGCATGCATATGAGTTTTCATCTGTTACATGGATTCTTAGAAACACAAAATACTATAGCAATAACAGAACAGCAGCAGCTAGACAATAGGCGAGTGTTGATATCTCCATCCATATGCGCTGGGAATTTCAAATGTTGAAGCTTATTTTGTGTGGTACAAAAATACAGGCTGAAATACATCTGCCACAACTGTACATGTATCTAATTTGGAAGATAATAATATACAGTACATGTACATGTATATCCAATATTATATGGCATCAAATGATTCAGATACAAAATGTATATTTATATGCATGTACATGTACATGTGTACATGTACATATACATTAGCTTCAGTTTCTGTATGATGCATAAACTTTTTTACATCTTATAAAACATTTCATTACTAAAACAATCTTGAATGTTAAAAAAAATCAAACAAAGATCGAAGTCATTCTTACGTGCATGTACATGTACACGTAAATGTAAGCATACAGACTATATCAAATGACTCACAGTAGACTTAAGAACCTGTAATATATCGAGATATACAGGAAGGTACGTATTATCCAGAGCTTTCAATAATAACTGATGTAACCAGTGACATAACTTAGAGTCCTACACAAAGGAAAGAATGTTGACAATGTACATACAGTACTAAAGCTTGACATTGACCATAGAGTACTTCAGCCCCTTCCTCTGGGGGGGGGGGGGGGGGGGGGGGGGGGGGGG
>JAYJLX010004011.1:0-18587 GCA_036873525.1 Chalinula nematifera | reverse complement strand
AATTTGTAGCATACAAGCTATAAAATGTATTTCCTTATCTGTCCCCCAGCCATTTTTATCCATCTTATTTTTGTTTTAACTGTGTCAATGGGCTAAGAAATCGATTTGTCACGTATAGAGTCACACCATAGCTTTTCGTAACGCTGAATGATTAGCCTCGGTACCACTCAACACCTTTGGATATGGCACGAAATAAAGAATTACCATCCCCCATTACTCTGTACGGGTGCAACAAGTAACTGGCCTAATTCGCTGTGAGTGTTTTGTCGTTTCAACTTTTGACCATATTTTTATATAAGCAACAGCTGCACACATCCATTCATCAGTTGGTAGTGGTCCAGATACAGCAGCTTGTGTTACTTTGGTTATGGTAACACTCAGTTTTAATGGTTTGCTTTTTTTTTTACTTTTAACGATGGAGGACAGCTTGAACCTACACACTTGAAGTGATACCAACAGTTGGAACCATCACAAAATATCATATCTGGTGACTCCTCACCCCGACAAGTGCAATACTGTTCTCAACGAAAGAATCCTCATCCACACTGTCATCTGATGTCATTTCAGCTTCATCTTTACCATCACATTGCACACCTGAACCCAGACTGACCCGAGTCATTTTCTCCAAGCACTCATCACAATACCAGAACTCTTCTTTAGGGGTTTCACTAACCAACCAAGCCTTCTCCATCGCAGCATACCATGAATTCCGTTTCCTCACCTTTACATATGCCTCTTTCTTACTACTGTATCTGTATTGCCACGGTGAGCCGGATTCTGAAGACAGTCATGTTTGTGACCTCTATTCACGTCAAATATATAATGCCTCATCATCATCCTCATAAAACTCATCATCATAATCATCATCATACTCCTGCTCACAATGGTCATCATTACTGCTCCATACTAGAGTGTCTTGTATGGGTATGTCAATCATTTTGGTATTTTTTTTTTTTTGATTTTCAGAGCTTTTTCCTCGCCTTTTTAGCCATTGTACATTTCCACAACCTGATGTGTCATAAGAATCATTACCGTGTTTCTTGGACCTTTGCAAAGACTCCGTTGTTCGCATTTTATACCATTCGATTCTTCGTCGCTTAACCTTATTTTTCTTTACTTTGTCTAATCCTTGTTTTCTCCGGACATTAACCTCAGTATAAGCTTCTTCCATTCCCTCATTCCCAAGCGTTTATACAAGTCCGGTATCCAGTGGTACTCTTTAACTCTTACTCCACATGTACGCCATGTTTAGGCCAAAGCAAGATTCGTTGAAACTTCATAATGAAGCCTCTGCAGCTAAAATGGATCATAACACTATGTGAAGCTTCCAGCCAGTTGGAATGGCTATCAGCCATGGAAGCACGATGATCACATTCTATTTCGTACATTAAAGCATGAAACTGAGTTTGTACTTAGCGGTATAATCTTTCCCACCACAAGATAGCGATTCGCCTTTTCTACAGTTACCGCAGCTACAAACTTGTACAGGACGCAACATTACTCTTTACCAATCTCCTGCCACTCATGTATATTACGTGCATGCTTTGAAAGGGATTTCAAACTTATTGCAAACTCAGCTGCAGACTGGCAAAATGTATGAAAAAGTGTTTATGGCTTGGGTAATAAAAGCGTCAGACAAACAACCACAACCCTTTTTATGATATAAGTCAAAATGCTTGGGAATTTTTCACTATGCTTTTTGATAAAAAATTTTGAGGGACTTTATTTTCGCATAAGTTTGTAAGCTTTTAAGATGGTTCTTCGCAGCATGTCACCCGCAAATCATTACGTGACAGTCCAGAAAACATTCCTTTATGCTTTTGGCGGACGATGCATCAGAATCTTGCCACTGCACAGCAATGTTGATGCCTTACTGTTTTTCTACCTTCATTATTTCACATGCAGCGTATCCCTTCATAGACTTTGATGTGCCTTGATATAAATTTAACTTTGTTAGAGCCTCTTTGACACAGGTGCATGTAATAAAATAGCGCACCGTTCATATAGTTACGGAGACTAAAAGTGGCATGAAAACCACCAGTTTTGCATCACCACAGGTTACAGCCCTTTCTGTATCACTTATTTCATTTTTAGCGTCTGCACACATTTCTGCAAGCATCTCTGTTGTGATAAGGAGGCGCTTCAATATGCCTTGATATGACCCAAATTTGTATACACCAATACCAAGGGCAAGCTTCATTATTTTATAGTATGTAGCAAATAAACACCCCGAAGTAATAAACGCATTTGTTATCGATGCCCCTATATCAGTTACGTTACCCTGCATCGATTGTAGACGCCTCAAAATGAATAGGATGAAGACCACACTCATTACATACATAAGATATGCTAAAAGACTTTTAATTTTATTAAATAACTTTCCTGCACACGAAGGGGTATTACAAGATCTCACCTTATTTATATCGTTTACTAATTAATCGATATTTACGACTGCTAACTGATGTGGGCAAGTGTACTTACGTATCATACGTTGAGGAGATGGAACATACAGGGGGTCAGCTTTATCTTCACTGATGGAAAAATTACTTGGCCCTAAAACATCACCATCGCTGCTACTACTGATCACTGGTACAGGGCTGCTGTTAATATGACAGTAGGAATGACTACATGTACTGTGGATGATATTCTGAAGTTGTGCCTTGCATAGGCATTTGTTTGAGTGACAATAATTTACAACTTGATACCACATTGTACAGTTGGTGTATACACAATACTGCGATATGGCTCTTCTTTTTTTGAATACACATGAGCCGACCTCCTGGTTTCATGTATTAGCTTTATGATAAGTACTCAAAATGGCAGAAATTGCAATAATAAAAAATAACACACTTAAGTGGCAGATTTAAGAGAGAGGCCAGGTAGACCCCCCCCCCATCTCCCAGTGTAAGTTATAAGCTATAAACTGCATGTGGCTCTGTTTGGAGTGGGAATAATTTCTGCAAAATCATGCCGGCCTGCCCTTCAAAAGTCCTCCATCCATAACTGCCCGAATATGCTGTGAACTGATGCATGTACATGTATATTGTTTACAAGTTACAATATAATAGTTAATTGACATATTGTGGACTCAAGGCTTGCATGGAATATCATCGTATAACTTGATGTATAACTGCTGGCGTGTATATAGTGTGGAAAATGTGTACATAAACAAACCATTATTATTTCATCATCTTCACGTGTACATGCTGGAGATGACTCGGTCCATGTTCCCAGCTAGAGCAGTGTCTAATGCAAAAAAAATACGTATATTCATAAGTGTCATGTAAGTGGGTTTATTAAATGCGATATACCACAAATAGGGTGCTATAAGTATTTTATGCCATGTATATTACGCCTGTGTATATCACCTGCAATGTTTTTGACAGTCAAGATATAAATATGTATAGGTTGTAACTATATAAGTGCGGGATATATCGCATTATAAACATGAGCCCAAGGGTGAGTGTTTATGTAATATATATACCATGGCTTCGAGGGAAATATAGCCAATATATACAACCCAAACCCCCAAGATATCAGCCTGAGGCGAAGCCGAGGGCTGATATCGAGGGGTGAGGGTTATATATTGGCCGTATTTCCCTTATAGCTAACAAAACCAGGGATGATATGAGGGATGATATGAGAAACAGGGAAAATATGGCATACCTTCCCTGCATGTATGGATCCCTGTCATCTGTTATGTGAATGTGATATACCATGAATAGGGGTGTTCAGTGAATTGTATGTAAGTAATGTATAATAGTGAATTATTATAATGATTTGATGGGTGTGGTCAGTGAGAGTCTGACACCACACCACATGAGAACTGAGTGAGGTTCGGGTCTATTGGGTCACACACACAGACAGTCTCGAGCTTCTCCAGCCACCTCCACGAACTACCCATATTACTGTATTTCACAGCATATAAGTATTGTATATCATTTTGAAACCCTGTGTTAGACATGGGCATTATTAGCAATAATACAGTATAACCGTTGCATGATAAATTACCTGCTAATTAAATTGTTATACGATTAAACTATTTCTGCGGAACAATAGTTAATACACATGGTACAATTTTTTTTGCATCTGTTATTTTTTGTTGAAAAAAGACGGATCACAGTAAAAATATCCACATACATATATCATACAGCCACTATATAATTATGAATACGTAGACTAGTGCATGTAATTATATTACATGTAACTAAAATATGTAAACTACTGTCACACAGACGTGAGTGACACTAGTCTGGCGTAGCCCAACCCTCATGTGAAACAGAGGGTCGGGTGTCAGCCGCACATACACCTGCTTTTATTCTGAGAGGTTTTTGTTAATAATAAAACTACCCATAATAAATAATATGGCGGTCGAAATGTTTGGGTTGAAACTGAGCAAAAATAAATGAGTAAAATGGCTACTTCAAACTCTAGTCATGTTTTTGAAGTGTTGACAGACCTTAAATCAATGAACAAACTTTTTGCTTCGTCAATGTAAAGTACTTAACGCAATTCAGCCAGAACGGCGAGGCTTAATCATGACGTCTGCTGAGTTCTGAAACCAATGGGTACTGCATGCAGTACAGAACAAAACAAGGTATACGGCTGACACCCGACCCTCTGTTTCATGTGAGGGTTAGGCAATACCTGACTAGAGTGACACTATATGGTGACAACTATATTATATATTAGTCTCGTGTAGCCGACCCTCCCACTACAAAGTGAGCCGTACCGCGTAAATCACTCATTTTGCATAAGCACTGAGGCATCAAGATTATTTTCAGTTACAAGCTTCATTATACACCTTTCTTATCTGTGCCTTATATTTTACACCTTATTTTATCCATCGATCTTAATCTCGTTGATGCCGCTATGTTTTAATAAAATTAGTTATTATCACTGATCATAAATGTTAATAAAACATAGCGGCACTAACGAGATAAAGATCGATGGATAAAAGATAAGGCACAGATAAGAAAGGTGTATAATGAAGCTCGTAGCTGAAAATAATGTTCTTGATCCTAATGCCTCAGTGCTAATGCAAAATGATCGATTTACAGGCTCACTTCCTGTGACGTGATGATTCTCAAGTGGCTTCAATGTTTTCACCAGGAAGTCTGGTGGTACCTGAACAAGTCGTATACGTTAATGTGCCCAGACCCTTCCATCGTAGTGGGAGGGTCGGCTACTTGAGAGTAACTACATATATTGACAAGACACTAATCACACTATAAAGCTCAGCTGAGGCAGACCACCCAATCATCATTGTCACAAATAACCTGAATTGTAGGTACTGAACTCAACACATATTAAAATCCAGACTAATTGATATTGCCACTGATAAATGACATCATTCAGTTAGGAAACATTTACCTTTATGGCCCGCATTTTTTTCATATGATCACGTTGTCTTTTGGACACCTTGGGCATTTATCTTATGTTTGACGGCCCGCGTAAAAGGCATCACAATAAACAACATTGAAGATCTTGAAAATACCTTTAGAAAAATAAACCGAATAATTCCTTGTTTTATATGCCTAATTAATTGAATTGAATCAGTAAAACCGCTAAATCGCGGTCATATATCACGTGATGGCGGCCGAATTCGATTCACCGTAATATTGCGCGCGTAACTTGTTGGCCACGCCCATATTGCAGATTTATGGTTCGGTTACCCAACAAATTTTTGTTTATAACAATACTCTCATGCTGAGAACAGTGCAGGCTGCGCCAAACCGTCAGGGGTGTTTGGTACTCAAACCTTGCCATCTTCACAACCATGCCTGAGAAAACCAGAATAAAAAATTGAAATCAGCTGCTGCAGCACTAACAGTAGCAACCCTTAGTTTGATTTCTTTTTAATCAGCCAAAGAATTCACATGAATCTTTCTTTTATTTCAAATGTTTTATAACCGCTAATAAAAAGTTTAGTTCTTGACCTCGTTCACAATCATCTAGGTTTCCTAGACAAAAAGGTGATATTTTCACATACAAATAGCACAACTCTATAAAGTATGCCTAATCTCTGATGTATTTTTATCGTATCACCTATTTTTAATTGAAAGGGTGTGGCTCCTACCCATGAATAACGTTAAGCCTATGGTTCTGCTAGGAGATTTCAATGAGGATATTCTAAATAATGACATATTCTAATTAATTTCCAGTGTCCATTGATGAAGTATATGTGTGACAATGGTTTTCGTCAGTATGTGAAATATGCAACTACTAACAGAGGTACACTGATTGACTTAGTATTATAAATCCATATCTGGTTATGATATTTACTACAGTGACCATGATGCTGTGTATTATTTCAATGAGTAACCTATGAATAACATTTCAATAAAGTAATATCAAAGCAACTTTGTTAGTGTGGAGACGGTGGTGGAGGTGGGTTAGGCCTTAAAATAAATGAAAGTGTGGAGACGGAGGTGGAGGGTAGATGAGCCTTAAAAAAATGATAGTGTGGAGACGGAGGTGGGTTAGGCCTTAAAAAAAATGAGTGTGGAGGTGGAGGTGGGTTAGGCCTTAAAAATTATAGTGCGGAGACGGAGGTGGGTTACACGTTATAGGAATCATAAAGCTTTCTCATCCTCTTCAGCAAAAAAAATAGGGTGTCTATATATTAGTGAGTGACTGCCTTAAGTGCCAGCTTACCTTGACTGTCCACTTCTTTCTCAATTTCTTCCTCCAAGGGCAGTTCCAAGATAGCCTGGGGCAGACTGCCCTCATCTTCACCTATGATCAGGTCTTCCATAAGTTCCATTGAGTCTTGAGCTATCTCATCAAACATAGTTCTCGAGGTCGAGGCTATATATATAGGCAAGCTAAGCTTTATAGATCTAATTATTTATAATTAATTAATTTATAACCCATTTAGACTGCATGCATTTATTAGCATAGCAGTCACATGTGATTACAAAACTTTAAAACGTTTTATATTAATTTTGATCATGAAAAGTTTGTGAACCGGGTGAATAATTATAGGCAATAAAAAAAAAAGAAAAAATAAAGAAAAAAAAAAAAGAGAAATGTAAAAATAATAGTATTTTATCGTATCTTATTTCTAGTCATCAGCACCCTCATCATCCTCCACATTATCATCTCCTGATCTCTTTCGAGTATACCTGTAGACCGCGTACTCAAGGAGTCCAGCTCTGCATCTAGCTACCTCGAGTATGAACCTATTGAGGTTGTTACAGTACGTTTCTCAGGGGAATAAATTGGATATCGGGTTTGAACTCAAACATCCCTCTTATACTTTCCTGATCTACGGGCTTTGTATCCTTTCCTCCACCCACAACAATAAATAGTGTGGGTCAATTGCTTTCTTGCTTGCCTGTAGAAACCAGGTATCCTCATGTAATATAATACACATAATCCTTCAATAATGTTAACGAGCTTTGAGTCTACGTCATTTGCATGGTAAGTAAATAGCTTGGACTTGAAGAGGAAATCTTCCTGCCTGTCGTACAATATCAGTTGGAACTGAAATCTCGAAACTGGAAACATGCAGAGATGGAAACAAAAATACACTATACAGTGGAACCTCGATTATCTGGACCTCGTTTATACGGAACCTCGATTATCCGGACTTCTCAAAAGCCCGAAAAAATTTATAACTACTGATTAATTAATGATTAAAATTGCTGCCTAGGCAAGAATTGTTGAAGACAAACCCACGAGGTGCAATACTTTTGCTGATTTTAGCTTCTTCCAGCGATTTTGAGGGTGAACCTAGGCTATGCTGTAACCTAATGTGAGTTCATGGATGTGTATTTTTGCTATTATTAAGGGCATTTCCGTTATCCGGACTTTTCTGTTATCCGCACAGTTTGTAAAATTGCCGAGAACAAAGGGGTCCGGATAATCGAGGTTCCACTGTACATGCATGTAAGGATTATGGACAACAAATGTACCGAAACAAATGGACTATGACCCCTTTCTATATAACAGAAAATAATTATATTTTATTTGTAAGCCGGCCATGAAGGTGCTCTGCAGGCCATGGCAAGGTATATAATGCAGCTTACATTTATACCTATAAATGCACTATAAAGTACAAAACTCTCACACTATAGTTAAAACAGTTCACCTAAGAAACAGTGAAACATAGATACTGCTGGCAGAAAAGACGTAACCGAATTGGTCAACCAGATTACATGTAGTTTACTTCTGTCTACATAAAAACTAATATATGTATTAATGGTTAGCAAATCCCTAACATATTATAATGATTTCTGGACATGATTAGCTGGCAGTCTATATACGTGTTGGTATAGTGACTAATATCTTAAATTTTTTTTCACCTTTTAGTAAAGGTAACACATCAGCGTTTCAAACACTTCTGATAAAGTGCACGTCTTGACTAATAATGGAAATGTAGTTTATTATACCGTGCAAGGGTAATGATGAAGATTAGTTACATGTACCTGCTTTGTCGGACTCCTCCATTTTACTAGGCACTTTGGCTGACAACCCCGAGTACAGCTCAACATCGGAAACCTTGTCACTGTACATAACAGTGACACCTTCCCGTATAGTTCCTTGTATGAAGCATGTAAATAATACAAAAAATTTATAACTTTGATTAAAACTTTCTATTTTTCACATACACATACATTGAGATTATGAGGTTCTTGTCTCCCCAAAATAAGATCAATGTCTCCATGGGGTAGCGGCCCCTCCCCAACTATTCTACACTCCTCGAACATAACAATAGGTGATTTGGATATAATGTCTTCCACTACGGCAGTATCCACCGATTCCTAACACAATAGATTTGACAAGTGTAATAAAATGCAAATCGTACCACACACACACGTGCACGCACACACACACGTACGCGCACATACGCATATACACTCAAAAACAGATGCTTTGTAAACAGACTTTAGTACAATATCTAAGCATACTTTAGCATTGCTAAAAAAATTTCACTTAATAATTAACGCTCTATTTAATTTTGCTTGAACACAAACATGGCTGCCAGAGAAAAATGTGAAGCATCATGCCTACTAAAAAGGAAACACTCCGGATATTTGTAAGTGATAAAACCCACATTTTGTTGAAATAACTAATAACTAAGAAATCTAGCTGATTGTAATAGTTTAAACGAATTGTTTGTTTCTACATGTGACTAATTCATATGTGTAGCATAGTGGGACGGATGAAGTAGTGAGAGTTGGGCCCGTCAAGTTTTTTACCCCCATTCCTGCTCTCAAGGGTATAGGGCTCCTTCCCACTATAGTTGCTTTGTTGTGCTGCTATTGTAATAATATGACAAGCTATACAGTAGGCTTTTCTTGTCCTGGCTGCTGGGGCTGTTGGTCTGGGATTACTATAGAAGGCAACCGACATGCAAACCTTGAAGCCATTCACCTTACACTTCTGTTGTTCAATATTTTAAAACACACAAACTACTAAAACACACACACAAACTACTATAACCTTCCACCCACACTTGGATTAATTACATTGGTTATGCATGCATGACGGAGTTTACCTGTGATTCAACAATCATAGGATTTTCGACCTTAGCAATATAACGATAAAACTGCACTAATAGATGCCAAACATCTTTTGGGAATGGTATTAAGTGCCCAAGCGACAACCTGGTTGCTGGATAGGAGTTCACTTTCAATTCACCTTAATATAAAAGTATAATATATATCTGTGTACGTATGCAGAGTTTTTTTAACTAAATTTCAGTGCATGGGTGGGTAGGTGGGGGGAAGGGGGGGCAAAAAGTCTGAGCTTGAATAAAACAACTGTTTGACTATTATTTCTGTTTGACTAATAATATTATAAAATTTTTTAAGTGGGGCCGGGCTAAATGTCCCCCTGCCCTCAAACTAACTAAAAAAAACTCTGTACAGTAGCCCTAAAAAAAGTTGATGTTGGGTCTTGTTTCGTGTACCACGAAATGGTTATTATAAAGTTGCTTTTCATTATAGTTTGTATCACTCAGCTGTCGTAACTTAGTGTTATACTGTTTGTTTATCAGCTAAATAGAGAATTATGACAGCTGAATACAACATAGTAAAAAGACAACACTATAGTACAAAATGCATGTCAACTTTTTTTGAGGGCGTATAATGTCTGTCTCAAACTTTACAGGGTTTCAAGGTGATATAAATAAAGATACATAAATCAAATACTCAATACAACCATCAACTGACTATAATCCCTTGCCCACACTTGGGTAGTCTCAGTGTCCAAGTACTATCATATTTGTGCCATTCAGATACATGTACATGTACAGTATACCAAAACAAACATTAGTACGGGACGATCCGTGCAACGATCATTGAACGGTCGTGCATTCCGTTGCTCACGTGTGTCACTAATTATAAAATTGGAGACGGAAAAGGAACTATCAAAGAAACGATGAAGAAATTCGACAATGAATAGTGCTTCTGAAGTTAGGAGCTACATACATGTATATAACACATTTACTGACTCCTAGCGTTTGAGGTACAAGCAACTTGGCAACACTGCTGGGTTACTCCAGAGAGCCGTGAATCAGCAGAAATTGAAGACTTCTAATATATATTACTACATGTAGCTATACTTAAATGTACATGTTTGTTATTTGCTCACTCAGAGATATACAGAGCCAGAGAAGATGGCATCGAACAAGCCTGATATTGACAGATGATTATCAATTTACAAACAACAAAATTGCATTATTTTGTGCATGCATATTTTATTTCAAAGTATAATATAACATGAAAATACAGTTCTATACACATTACAGTAAACTTTAAGTATTCTTCTGTCTTCTCAGTTGCCAACGACGATCCAGCAACCGTCTCTCCATCGTTCATGGTCTGTCGATGCATGATCCCGGTTTCACGTGATCAGTTGTGGACCATTATGAAATGGTGCAACGATCGTTGCACCGATCGTCCTGTGCAACGAAACAAAGTTTTTTTTGGTATAACTATACATTGATTATTCATCAGTTTTAGTCTTTAATATTGGCACACATTTGTTTCTTTTTTCCCCATGCAACACAATAAAAAAAAGCAAATTTACAACCCATTTTTACTACTAACATACATGTACACTACATGTAGACTAACCAGAAATTCGATTTGTTTACTAAACAAAACAGTTTCCACATCCCCTTCAAATCTAATAAATTCGACATCTGATCTTTTCGCCTTTAAAAGCTCCTGCTTTATTGTACTAAGGTGTTTCTGAAACCCTTATAGTCTGGTAGGTTGCCAACAAAGGGATAAGATTTACGTTGGGACACTGCCATTGTGAACTATTGATAAAAGCTGAAATGTATATAATTATGTAAAAAATAATTATGTAAAAAAATAATAATGTGTCTTTCAGTGGAACCTGAAACTTTCAGGACCAATCAAAGTATTTCATTATATATGTATATGTTTTAAAACATTTTTTCACAAGAAACTGAGGGACCGGCTCAAATCCTTTTCATTATTATGACGGTTTTCATTAAAGGGAGCCGGTTTCCATATTATCGGAGGTTCCACTGTATTTTGTTATTTATCTCATAATAATTCTACTATAACCAATATGAATTGACCAATCAGATTACAGAATAGCAGGTTTATAAATCTTTTTATAAACCCGCGGGTAGATATGTTGAAGAATATTCAAACTATACAGGGTATATACAATGATAAACATGAAAATAAAAATATAAAAGCCTGCATTTTTTGAATAATTGTGTAATGTATTTTTTAATGTACATTGTAAAATCAGTACGGTTCGAGATATGCAAGGCTACAGGTAATGGTTCAAAGTGTTCTTGACTCTTTTACACGTATAGCAAATATTGCAACAGAGTGGGACCGCTGCAGAATGGATGAAACTTCCCGCTATATTGAAGGCCGTTTGTAAATCCTTACACCTTCTAAGCTTCTGTGTCCACACCTGCCTGAAAGAGCATAGCTGCAGTGACCCTCAAAGAATGATTTGTTTTATATATGTGCTACGAAAAGGGCAAACTTCGTAAATTTTAATGTATAGTGTAATGGTGAAATATAACTCGAAATTTTTTTTCTCGTACGATCACGGTTTTTTCACGGTTATAGGTACTTTAAAGCGTTCTCTATCTACTAAAACGCTTCTATAATCATGCTTACAGCAGTAGAAAAGCTATAGCCTTTATCAAGCAAACCGTTTATTACACGGCGCTTGTGTACACGTAAATACAAAATAGTTTGACTTCATCTTTTTGCTACAACGACGGCCTTGCGAGTACGGCTCCATTTATACAACGAAAAAATCAAGCAAGGTTCAAAGAACAAGTAGACATCAACTTGCAAGAAGTCGGTCAAATCATCGTGTAAAGTCTCTTCGTTTTTTATCCATTTTTTGAAATGGTCGCTACGGTAACAGTCACGTGATCTTACTGAATGAAATTAATTTATGATGTTGTTTGCACTTGTGTATAGACCTGTTTAGGCGCTAACAGAATACTATAAATAATTGCGAAAAGTGGGCGTGATTGTGTGAAAAGTGGGTGTGTTAGTATGGAAATTTTTTTTTACCCTGAATGTGGTTGTGGTTCCGCCATTTTGGATGGCAAAGATGTATGGTAGGAGTTGGAGAAAACGTTTGTTTTGCTGAAAATCTCGTACACGGGGCTGTCTTTAAGGTATATTAATGGTTGTAGTATTAAATTTCACAATAGTTATAGCTTGTATCCCATCTGGAATTGCATTGTTTTTGAATGGTACTTGTTTTTGGAGCCATCTCCCACTGTTTACCATGGTTTTTCGCACCTTTTTGCCATCCATACCATGTATAGCTACAATAGCAACTTTAATAACATTCATTGCTTCCAGTTAGCGCCTAAAGGCCCCTTAAAGTGATAACTGATTTTTCACAAGTTTCTGCAAACATTAATTTACTGTACCCGGCTTCCCGTAGGTGCCGATAAAATGCATGTAAACAGTAGGCAAAAGATTGAAAAGCAGGCTATATAAAGTATTCTCACTTCTATTATGACCGAAAAAGACTCAATATGTTGCAAACCTTTGTTAGCTATCCATTTATGTTGCTTGAGCATAGCAAAGAAGGCTGTAGATAAAAAAACCAAACCTGGTCCTACTGCAGGCATTGTTTTCGTCCCTACAAAATGGCGGAACTGCTTTTGGAAAAAAATTTCGACCACACCTACTGACATAGAGTACATGTAAATACGGGCTGATCAGTTAGCACCTTAAGGGGCCTATATTGCCGTAGCACTGAACTGGTTCCAAATTGAGCTTTCTCCTACTTTTCTCCTTATCACTATGCACTAGGATAAGAATGAACAAGATTTTTCTGAGTACGCTGCAATCTCTTTTTATAGAGGTCTTACTTGCATTATACATTATAATGCAATTTAGTTAAATCTGAATTAATTAAATTAGTGTTTTGTTTTTAAATAGTATAGTTATTAATTTTGCAAAACAAGCTAAACAATAAATGCACTGAAAGTGCAACCTCGCTGTTCCCTTACAAAAGAAAAGAAAAGGAAAAAAAGGAGACTTGAACTCACTCCAGAAAAAAAAAAAAAAAGTGACCAGCCAGGATTCAAACCTGGTACCTTTACTACACATCTTAATATTTATCCCGAGCGACGTAGTGGGGAGGAATACAGTAGTCGGCGTGTTAGTTAGTTAGTTAGTTTAAAGTTAAAAATATGTGGTAAAGATCCGGGATTCGATTCCAGGTCTGGTTGCTTTTTTTTTTTTTTTAGTAAGTTCAAGTTTCCTTAGGGAGTACTCTTTTTCCTTTTTTTTTTCCTGCCATCTTTATAACTGGCACTGCGAGGGATCTGCACCTCAAGTGCATTTATTATAATCTTAATCTGCTAACTAACACGCCGACTACTGTATCCCTCCCCACTACGTGGCTCGGGATAATAACTAATAATGCACGAAACATTATAGTAATGAATGCACTGAAGTGCTAAACCCTCACAGTCATCACACTTGACAACACAGACACCAGTACATCTTAGTTTACACATAAGTAGTATAGTCAAGCATGCACATACACACATCATTGACAAACACCAGCAGCATACACATAGCTTCTTCTAGAAGTAAGGATTATTCTTCACACATAAACAACCAACAGACCATCAATTTCACACTATAACTATAAACTCACATCACTACTCCATCACAAGACAAAAACGAATTGAGTCTTCACCACATCGTCTTAACCTTGGCCATTTGATAACTCCCATTTCCTGCATCCAGCCATTTGTCAATATCACATTTTTTTCAAAATATTTATAAAGATGTTTTTGTGGTATACCAATGATATTAATTAACTAAAACGAATCTCAATAACAGTACTTTTGATTGTTCACTGCTCAGTCTCCTGACATTTTCTTCTTTTCTTTGTAGGTACAACATCCAATCCAGTGTATTCCCTAAACGGCTCGCAGCTGTCGACTGATGTACTTTCATCGATGTCCACCTTAAGTTTTTGGACTTCAGGTTTCAATAATACTGCACCTGGCCAGTATAATTCAGAGCAGATCGCAAGCCAGATTTAAAAGAAGAAACGCTGTCTGGTTTGAGCTGATTTAAGAAATCCCTACACAAAAAATTAAGACAAAATATATATACTTCTAATTCAATGTCATTTATAGGTAGCTAGCCAGACCCTTCCTCTGCCTATACATGATTTTCATGTGAAACCAAAAGTATATGCACTGCGCTTTGAACTGAGTACCAGTTGAGCCGTGATGTAGTAGGGATTGTTGAGAGTTGACCTCATTTGTTTACACTTTTGTCATAATCATTATAATCAATATCTTATCATTAACTTTAATATTAATACTTGACTAATTAATTTTTTTTTGACCTTTGATTTGAGGAAAAAGCACATGTTTTTCTGATTTGATTTGTTGTCTGGTCTGATCCTTGTTTATAAGAGAAACTAAATTCTAACAGGTTATGAGCCTAGTACGCTATGGCCTCTGTAAGTCGATCGAATTCGGTGTTTGGAGCTGTTCCCCTGAATGATGGTAACTATGCTACCTGGAAGATCCAATGTACTTATTAAAGAAGGAATCTGGGGTATCGTCGATGGAACAGAAGGGGCACCTGCTGATGACAGACAAAAAGGTTAAATATCAGACCAGGAAGGACCGAGCGTCGGCCACTATCGTTTTGTCAGTGGAACCTTCCTTATTGTATCTACTCGGTGATCCCAAGGACCCGAAGGAAGTGTGGAACACATTGGAACGGCAGTTTTTGAAGAAGTCGTGGGCTAATAAACTTACCCTTAGTCGTAAGCTACACTCACTCAGATTGGATAACGATGACTCCACTCAGCAGCACATCAAGAAGATGCTCGAGATTTTCGACGAATTAGCGTTCATATGTCCGAGGAAGACAGAGTCGTTCATTTACTCGCCAGTTTACCTGATTCGTATAATGTTCTTGTCACTGCCCTAGAAGCAAATGAAAACGTCCCGAAGATGGAAGTGGTTGTGGAAAGAATTAGAGTAGGTGTGGCAGTTATGAGACATCAACTTAAAGATGCAGCTTAATAAAAAACTGGATATCGTATTCAAACCACATTTGCAATGCTATTTAGATTAACACCTTAGTACCCTTTAAAAATAGTTTCAATCATTAATTGAAATGCATAGTGCAATTATCATTAAAAACTCAAACATTCCACCATGTTGGCATTAAGAGTCACAACATCAAATATGGGACACAAACAAAAATAACGATATAACTCAACTAATACAATGAAAAACAACTGATGACGTTAGTTAACCGTTACAAACTGGTTGGTAAGTAATCAGTACTCTACTATTGGCAGCATTCACAATAATAAACCTCAGGAATCTTGCCCTCATCTTTAATACCAGAACACTCAGAATCATACCATTCTGCACATCCATCACACCAGTGGTGTAGCTGAGGGGGGGCCTAGGGGGGCCTAGGCCCCCCCATCAAAAAAAAAAAAATTATTTTTAACAATGTAAAATTGACTACACTATTCTATCATTGGCCATTATCTCATTGTTATGATTAATTCAATAAAATGATATTCATAGTGATTATTGGTATTAACCCTCAACTGTATATAAGTATAACCACATGGGTGAAAAAAAAAATGAGTAGACAGCTGTCATTGTTTAAGTACATACCAAGTGCTAAAAGAAGACCTACAGATGATAATGATGATGATGATGCTTCAAACCTGCCAAGTACATCAGGTTACTCAGGTATAGATATTAGATAGACATGCATGCAGAATTGTTAAAAAGCATATCTCATATGCATTGGTTATATATATAGGCAGCAGTACTAGTACAACAGAATCTGACTTACAACAGCAATCAACTCAATCTGCCAGCAGCGCATGTACCAACATTATTAATATTGACAGTAATAACAACGATGAGGCCATCGATGACATTGCTCCAACAGCAGAATTTCCACCATGTCAACCAAAAGCTTGTAAGTTTCCCTCCACCAGTTACTCAGGTAAAGCACGATCATTCAATCCAGGTTGGTATCGTCAATACAGCTGGCTTGAGTATTCAGTTAAAAAAAATGCAGCATTCTGTTATGCTTGTCGCTTTTTTGGCTCATCGAGTATTGGTAGCAGTCGTCCAGAGAAAGCCTTCACCATCACAGGTTATCATGATTGGAAGCATGCTACTGGTTCCAGTGGTAAGCTCCAGATTCATAACAACTCTTTAGCTCACAAGAATGCAATTGTAGCTTGGGAGCAATTCAAAAGCACTTCTAATTATGGATCGGTGGCTGAACAACTTGGAAAAAATAGAAGTGAGATGATACAGATAAATCGTCACTACATCAAAACTGTTGCTGAGATACTTCTTCTTTGTAGCCAACAGGATATTGCCTTGCGAGGTCACGATGAGTCAGAACAATCATTAAATAGAGGTAATTTCAAGGAGCTCTTGAGCCTTGTGTCCAATCATGATACTGTTGTAGCTAAAAAGCTTCAACAAGCACCAAGAAATGCTCTTTACACATCTCCCACAATACAGAACGAGCTCCTTAACATCATGGCTAACATTGTTAGGGAGCAGATATGTAGCAGCATTGAAGACACTGGTTTTTACTCAATCCTAGCAGACGAGACAAAGGACATGAGTAAGAATGAACAATTGTCAATAGTAGTTCGCTATGTGGAGCATAATGAGGGTAATGCTATGATCGTAGAACGCTTCCTAACCTTTGTTGTTGCCTCGAACTTGAATGCAGAGAACTTAACCAAGTATATTTTTGATACCCTGTCCCTGTTTGGTCTGGATAAGAGTATGATTGTGTCTCAAGGGTATGATGGAGCTTCAGTGATGAGCGGGTGCTGCAGTGGAGTTCAACAACGTATCAGGGAGCTTGTTCCCCATGCTGTGTACATCCACTGCCATGCCCACTGTTTAAACCTAGTTCTTGTCGACTGTGTAAAATGCATTTCAGAAGCTTCTGAGTTCTTCATAGTAGTCCAATCACTCTATACATTTATGTCCACAAGTAAGGCTCATGTAGTATACTTGGAGTCACAAAACCAACTTCATCCTGACAAGCAAAAAAGACAGCTTCAAAGGCTCTCAGATACAAGATGGGCATGTAGGTACCTATCTTTAGACGTCATTTCCAGTACCTTTGACTCAATACTACTCACATTAGAATGCATTGCCAATGGTAATGACAAGGCTAAAGCAATAGAGGCTGCTGGGTTACTTCATCAGGTACACAGTTTTAAGTTCCTCACCTGCCTTGTTACTTTCCATCGACTTCTTGGTTTTACAAAATCCCTATCTGATCACCTTCAATCCAGGGATATTGATCTGTCGTCTGCTTCTGAACTCATTGAATCAACAATAGAGACATTAAAATCATTCCGAAATGAGGCCACCTGGTCAAACACATTTGATTACATTAAGACTGTTGCTGATCTTCACCAGATTCCCATAGAAGAACCCAGATCAGTAAGACAACGCAAACGACCACGAAGAATAGATGCCGATTTCATTTCTGACACTAGCACAGGTCAAAGGGAGCCTCTCAACACTAGCGAATCCTTAAAGCAAAACATATACTTTCCAGTGATTGATGTGCTTCTTGCTGAGTTAGATCGTAGATTTAATTCGAGTAACCGTAGCTTGATGAAATCAGTACAGGCTTGCAATCCCTCCTCAACTACATTTCTAGATTCTGAAGAGCTGGATGCCTTGGCAACCTTTTATAACATCAACACTGATCTACTTGCTACAGAATGCCTCCTAGCTAAGAGAACACTTGCAAAGAACAAAGGTATGGAAACAATCATTGATGTTTATAAGGAAATACTTCCACTTCAAGCTGCATTTCCAACACTCAAGAGGCTATTACAGATCAGTTTGACATTAGCTGTTAGCACTGCCCAGTGTGAACGTTCCTTTTCTGCTTTAAAACGAATCAAAACTTATTTGCGAACAACCATGACAGAACAGAGACTTACAGACATCGCTATTTTGTCAATCGAACGAGACCTCAGCAAAAAGATATCACTGGAGGCAGTGGTTACGAAGTTTGAAGGAGTTGACAAAAATCGTAGTATAATAT
>JAYJLX010003900.1:0-17838 GCA_036873525.1 Chalinula nematifera | reverse complement strand
AAACACAATATAATTTTATCGATTTCCGCTTAATTACAAATTCATACCTAGCAATATTTAAACAAAACTACACATATTTAGGCATTCAAACCAACCTAAATAAGTTCGAAATACATCTATAAGTACATGTAAAACATTTCATAGAATTATAAAACGAAAATTGTCCGACAGATTTTTAAAAACCATGGACTATAGCCTTGGGACTTTTGCCAATTTTTGGTACTTTTGGGTCCTCAATAGATTTTGATAAAACAGTAAATACTGCATCGTCAGGTCCTATAAGTCACGTTTAGGCACAAAAATCAGCCATAGGTACACACATAGATCAAACAAACACAATATAATTTTATCGATTTCCGCTTAATTACAAATTCATACCTAGCAATATTTAAACAAAACTACACATATCTAGGCATTCAAACCAACCTAAATAAGTTCGAAATACATTTATAAGTACATGTAAAACATTTCATAGAATTATAAAACGAAAATTTAGTGCACTAGTTAGGGATGTATTAATTTCAATGCTGTTGTTCTGTTTCTATTAGCATTACTATACTGGGTACAGGGGCAAAGTGGTTTTCTGCTCTTGAAGACAAGAACATATCACCTAGTAAGCTTTCTCTACTTCCCCCCCCCCCCCCCTCCCCAACCGACTCCCTTTTCTTTCTTAGTGTATTTAACCACTTATTCGAAATTGAATTGATAATTTCCTTTTCCAGTTTCAATGCACAAATTGGGTACACTTCACACCATACTGTCAACCGGTGGTTCACCTCTCATGCCTCTAAGCTATAATTACGTTTACAACAAGATCAAAAAGAACATCCTATTAGGATCCATTACAGGTATATGCATAGCTAATAAGGGGAGGGGGGAGGGGAGGGGGGAGGGGAGGTTCCTGTGATTAATTGCTTATTAATTAACAGGTGGTACTGATATTATATCTTGTTTCTCGTAAATATCAGTGTATTTATCTGTCTGTCTGTCTGTCTCCTCTGTTTTAGTATACAATAAATGGTAAAATGGTTAAAGTTGCTGTGAAGAGGATTATAGCAGGGGAGGTGGTATCCTACAGGGGAGCATTGGCCAAGCCTTCATCCCTGGATTTGTACACCAACATTCCGGAGCTACAGATCAACAATTGTAGTATATTCGAAGATTTATCAGGTCTTTCAAGGTGTTAATTCACTATGCTCAAAGATCAAGCAACTGGATATACAATACTGGAATAATAATAATACTGTGCTAAAAAAAAAAAAAACCAAAAGCAACTTTATTTCAGTAAAATATATTTACATTCGTATAGTATTACATTATTAACAAAATCTTTTACAACACACAATAAGTAAAATGATTTGAATACAAATAAGTGCTACAACATACAGTAGAAACACACCACATATCCAGTAATATATATTAATATTCAATCCACTACACTCATCATCATGTTGATGACGACCATTACTACTGCTCTTATCTGCCAACTGTTTATAATAGTCAGTAATGTTCCATTTAAAATTACCACAAGATGGCATTCCTTTTGGTGGAGGGGTGTGGCTACTGTGATTACCCTCTGTAATGATGTAACCCATACCTTCTAATAAATGATCGCTGATGTGACAATGAAGGAACCAATCACCCGGATTATCAGGTAATAGATACGCTACTACGTAACCTCCTGCAGGGACAACAATGGAGTCTTTTAACGGGGCCTTATTACTCACTTTACCAGTTTTACCAATGGCGTAATCCTTCCCTGCAGTCCATAGCGGTTTGGAACACACTATGTTACCCTCACCGCAATCAATATCTTTATTAGAGCTTGTTAGTTTACCATCTAATGAATAACCCCCATGCTGTATGTCAACCACTTGGAAATAATGGCCATGGAGGTGAACAGGGTGGGCCGAGGTCACGTACTGGGTGAAATTAGTTACAGCTCCTGCAAAAACGAATTGTACAGAGCCAGTAGCAGCAGATGGTATCTCGTGTACTTGAGTGCATATACACCGAGGAGTGTATACCGAATGGATATTACTGTTACAATACGAAGCATCATCGATGCCTGTACAGTAATCAATGATATTCTTATTGCTATTAGCAGTGTATAAAGGTGCTGGGGGTAGCTTTAGTTTGCGTCCATTGGCTGAACTGGTTTGACCACTCCCTTCAAAACCCCAGTTTGATATCATATATTGATCCGGCTTTACGTTAATCAGTTGTCCATCTGGTAATGGATTCAACAGCTGTAATTGATGAATATGAAGACAGGAGAGGTTATAAGATGTCGGATACGACTTGAAGAAGCAGTTCAGTGCAATACAAGGTTCCTTAGACGTACATCGATCAGCAACAGGAATGGAGTTATTAATGATACTAGAATACTCACTTGATGAAGGTAACTCATTTCCTTTCATTGATCCAGTTGATGTGATGGTGTAATGAAGGATTGCTTCAGCCATATGACCCCTAAAGAAGTTAGTGTCATTATTTGATGAAGTCTTCTCAAGTGTTTCAGCTCGTATTACAAAATCAGTCTTATTCAATTCATTCAATGACTTTGTCTTGAGCATGAAATCGTATCTCTCTCCAGCGTGAATGAACAGATAGTCCACCTTAGTTGGTTCCACTAGTACTCCGTCCGTAGCTATTATTATCAGTTGATGTTCATCTACAGATACTTTAAGCCCATACCTAGTAATAGCTCCTATCACTCGAAACCTATACTGGCTGGATGGTGAAACACTGAATATACTGAGTCTAGTCTTAATATAGTCTATTTTAGGATGACGACCCTTCCCATTAATCAGCCCTGACCAGAACGGGATCCCTCCCACTGAGCTACCATCACTAGCGAATGTGAATACAGGTTGAGCAGTATACGTGGGGTCGGGGGCTTTATGAGTATTATATATGTATATACCAGAGTGAGTGCGTAACCTGTAATGCAAGTACTTCTCCTTGAAAAAATCATTGAGTAACATTGTATGCTGTTGAGGAAGGTCCTGGAACGAGCCGACCTTGTTAACGAGTTTATTAATTAGTTCATTATCGGTTTCTCGTATTATCAGTGCTCCGTAAACCCCATCAGCTCGACTAGATCCAGTGTGGGAGTGGTACCAGAATGATCCCGATGGCATAGCCTGGAATATATACGTGAACGTAGTACCCGGAGCTATACCACACTGTGTAACGGACTCCACACCATCCATCCAGTTAGTCCTCCTCTGATGTAAGCCATGCCAATGCATACTGATGGTATCGGAGTGGAGTGAGTTAGTCACATTAATAATTAAAGTTTGGTTATACGAAACAATTAATGTTGGCCCAGGTACCTGTCCATTGATTGTATACAGGGAACGGAACGTCTTTCCATCGACTGTGAGGGGTGTAGTCATGTAGTGATCGTCACTGTTGAGGTACATTGGAAACGGTTTCAATGCTCCACTAGTGTCATTAATATACCATACTCTCCCGCCACCTCGGGTAGATATCCTTCCACTGGCGGGGTCTATTCTGTAACTTGTGAAAGTGTAGAGACGAATAATTTCTAGTTCAAACACACAAACGTTGACCTTCGCATTACTACCATTAATACTATCAGTAGTGAACTGCGGACACTCACAGACTGTAGCACTGGCATTACACGGTACTCTGATGTAAGGGCTAGTGGCAGAAACAGACGGATACAGCCAGCACGTAGTAAGGTAGAAATAAAGCAACAAGAATACTGACAGATGACTTGCCAACCTCATCATCCATTTATAATGGGAGGGGCTGACCTTGCCTTTGCTGCAGATTATAATCAATTCAAAGTGGGTGGGGCTGACTTAGCTCTAACTAGTAGATCTATTAATTAATTTTATTTTTTTTTGTATGAAAATGATTGAGCAATTTACTGACAAAATTAATGATTGATTAATACATAAATTGGGGGTTGCAGAGTGTGTATGTGCTGGCTGGGAGGGAATGGTGGGGGTGAAAACAATATTATACTGGTACAAAAATACACAAAATTAATGAATAAACAAAATAATTACTGGAAAATCTACAGCAAATTAAATGATTACACAAAACAAGATTGTTTGATTGAATTATTTGACCAATGATGAGGCTAATAGGCGTGGCTCAATCACCGGATTACCAGCAATACACGAGCCAAAGCTGCCGCCCGGACCAGTAGCTGATTGATGATGATGGGCCGACACCCACGAACCATTCTGAACCTGTAACAATAATTCAGGAGGAGCAAATGCTGTTGCTATGGGAACAGAATGGGTGTGTCCTGGAGGTGGGGCATACACAGTTTGTATTGGTACTGATATTAATTGGTTGGGATGAGAGGTGTGGCCTATAACAGGTACACTACTTTGTATCTGTATCGGATGGTGTATTCCATTGTTTGATACAGCTGTACCAGTTGTCGTATTTATACCAGTAGCGATAGTAGCAGGTAGTGTGTTTGTACTGGTAGGAGCAGGTACTATTGTTTGTATGCCGCCACTGCCGTATAGTTGTTGAATCATGGCTAGTTGTTGCTGATAGTGTATCTGTTGTTGATGTTGTAGTATTTGTTGTTGATGGATTTGTTGTTGTATTGCAGCTACAGCGTGCTGTTGAGCTGCCGCCATTTGATGTTGTTCCAATATCTGATTCGAATTAGTCATCTCTTGTCTTTCAGTAACCTATAAAGATAGTATGAAAAATGGGTAAATATTTCAAAGCACAGCTAGAACAGAACAACAATGAAGCATAGTATACAGTGATGGTCCAGTGAACAAAAGCCCACACTGTGAACACACACACACAGTAGTGGGTAGAGAAACCATATATAATAGTATAGGGATTTACTGTTATTATAACCAAACCATAGGGAACTTTTCAACAGCTGTTGTGAGTTTACCCAGGTGACTAACATCATCCATCACACACTAAACATACATTACATTACAGTCACACACACACACACACATAATACTCCACAGTACATAATGATAGAGGTATTGTGCTTATGAGTATAAAGGCTTCCCTTAATGTGCTATGGTTGACTGGTACTATAGCTAGGGCATGACACTACTCATCTCACAAGCCTAACAACTGTGCAGTGATAAAATGATGGCTTCATAGGCATTAAGTTTCCATAAAGCACAGAGCCAAATTGACTATAGATTAATCAGAGTATTGTACTATATTCAGTTGATAGTAACCTGATGATGTTGAGCTGTAGTAGGGGATGGTTTATACTGGTGATGAGCGGTAATGGTGGATGATTTGACGGGTAATTGTTGATGTGTTGATGAATCGGGTATAGTGTAGGTTAGTTGTTGACCTGTACTTGACTCAATATACTGCAACTATAGTAAAACATAGTCAATGTGGTATATATACAGTCAGTATATGGCACAGTATAATACAGTCAGAGGTTGAGGGAGTGTAGAGAGCAAGATGGATATAGTAATTGATTTTTAATGAGTAATTAGTATGAACTGCGCTAAATAAATGACAGCTGCAAACAAATCTGCCCCCATAGTTAATTAAAAGCGATGAAATATTATTACCTGGTGAGGTTGGTGCGAGGCTGTTGGTAGGGAATCAGCCGAGGTTGTAACCATGGTGGATGGATGGGACGTGATATTATGCTGTTGGTGAAGCAACTGATATACAACCTCAGGTGGAACGGTCTGACTATATACTGTTCCTGTATTACAAATAATAATAATAATAATAATGTACACTGCTATAGGTACATTATATATATACTGACCTTGATTGGGTTGGGGTAGGGCATTAATTGGAACACAACCAGTACTGATACTGGCTCCTACGCTGCTTTGATGCTGAGGAACAGATTGAGTAGAGGTATTAATGGCTGAAGCAGTATTAGTATCATCGTGAATAGCTGATGATGATGGTGGTTGTTGCTGTATGGAGGACATATCCAACCCTTCTTCTCTACTGTTCCTTAAACTTCTCCTTTTCTTACTTGATAGTCGTCTAATGTGGGTTTGAATAATTTGTTAACATGATTATTTGCCCCGCCATATTTACCAATATACATGTATCGTATGATTTGTAACTACACTGAAATGGTATACACGTTATAATTCTATATACATAGATATACATTGGTATGTTCATTACTTATATATATATATATACTATGAGTATTATACTGTATTCTATAGTGTGGGCTGGGGGATGGCTGTTGTGTTGGGTATTATATATAAATGTTGATTGATTGTATTATGACTAGGGAATGAAAAAATATGCTTTAGAGGTATTTTTCAACAATGAAAGGTCAACCAGTGGCGTAGTATTCAAATCACACATACCACTTCTAATCACGTACACCATACTTGAGAGAAAGTGATTGAAAGTTAGAGCACATAAGAATGGCGCTGGCTGGTTACGACAAGTAACCGAACATTAGTGATAACAATATATTGGGTTACTAACAAGATTACCCCCTTAGCGCACAGTTATGAGGTTTACAAGGGCACTTCGTAGTATTCCGGCAGACACAAACACCAAACGAACACTCTAACAATTTGTCATAAGCGAGATTTAACAAGATTATAGAAAAAGCAACACAATTAGTGAATAGTATGCTGTTGATGAATTATTCCAGCCCTTATTCCGTGCATACCAGACCAATATACTATCCATTACACAATACTTGAACCTAAAGCAGTGGACATGACACCCGGCCATAAATAAGGCGCAAGCTGTAATTAAGAACACGATATGTGTGTGTATGATACACAACAACACCACTTAATCATTATACACTATAAACTCATTACATGACAACAATAGGACATATGCTGCTAATACAACTACAAATATAATATCACAGAATAATATAGTACCTTTTAGCAATGACTGAGGTGACTGTAAAATCAGTATTGGCAATTATCGATTCCTTGGGTATTTCCGTGACACAGTTAGAGGTGGGCAGGATTGATATAGGGGTCACTAAGGGTTGCCAAGCATTGCTGTCCTTTGTTGTACACACTACAGTTCCTCTGTGGGGTTGTTGCTAAAGAAATAAGTGAAAGGTGTCTAATGGTTAAAGGGTTCATGAGTGAGTGTGTGTGAGTGAGTGATGTTTAATACTTAACACAATGGGTAAGACATAACCAGGATTATATATATAATAATACAAGGCTCAGAAGGCTGTTATTCACATGAGTGGATACTAATTTACTGGTCTAGTAACCTCACTAAACTGGTTTTACAAGATAAGGTTACCTGTAATGAAGACGATGGTACTGCTGCTGCTGGTGTGGCTGTAGTCATTATCCCAGCTCCTCTGATGATTGGGTGATCCATTATTAACCCTATGAATAAATAATTAATATGAAGGTTACATGACAAACAACCCAGTGTAGTGTGTGTGTGTGTGTGTGTGTGTGTACCTTAAATGATATTCACGATCATTTTTATTGCATTAGTGAATCAATGAAACTCAATAAATTACAGTAACTTCAATGGTGTCATCAAATTACAGCATTTCATTACAAAACACATAACCAGCGATGCAATGACAATCAACAATCACACTACAAGAAGATTTCATGGAGGGACAAACATTCTATGCACCATATACACACACTATAACAGGGCACACATTGATATAGGGCATATGTAGTCGATGGTGTTTCAAGCTGAACTGAGCCGAGGTTTAACTATTGCACAAAGTTATGTAGGATGAAACTGCTCATGAGGAAGGAGGGTTACACTACGATTGATAATGAACTAAAATAATAAATAATGATTAAGACTTTAACTGACTATAGTATACTAAACAACTACTGATGAAACTGGAGGTTATAATAACAGCATATTATATGAGCACATGATATCATAGAGCTACACACACGCAAACAAATCATAGGGAAGTAAAGACGCATGCACTTCCAACTCACAGAGTTCGTGAAACAATAGTAGAAAGTGGTAGATCTAAGCCAACCCGGTGAGTATGCTGTATCCTAGCTGTGCTTGTCTGACTGTGATCGGTCGATAGTTCAGGTCTGGTAAAACAGTGACGTTAACTGTGCCCGGCTGATCGTAATGTACGAGAACTCGTAAAAGAAACAATGCCTTTAATCGTAGATATTTATAGTTCTTCTACACACGATACGATACGGTTCCACCACAGTAGTTAACCAAGACGGACGATCTCAGTGACTGTTATTCGGCTTGCTGATATTCATATAAACGCATACCACCACTATCAGTTTATATACAATACAGTATACCTTATGTGGTGCAATCTTGTATTGTATATCGTCAACTATGCATGCATGCAGCGCGCGTGCGCGAAATGCACCACGCCCATTACACAATAATAATGTAATAATTATGGCTGTTATAATACTGGGTGTTCAACTGTAGTACATAATATATAATTATACTGCTGGGTATAATTGTTATGTGCAAGTCAGTATTGGCCGATTGATGTTTGCTGAATTATTTCTAATAAACGATCCGTTCTAATTACTATAAGTAAAGCCATATAACATAAAATTAGTAAATTACACGTACATGGTGTACCAGCAGGTTAATGGATTAACAATGTTAGGATGAGGGCGTGGTCGCTAGCTGTTATACCCCAAATATTACTACTGATGATTCATTGTAAGCAAAAAAAAGTAACCTTTTTTTTTTCTAGGTAAAATTAATCATGCGAATATTGACAGTATAAAAAAAAAGAGAAAGCTGAAACTAAAGATACTCATCCAAACAGTTAAATTAAAAGTTCAACAATTTCCCACAACTAATCAGTACTCTACTTGCCGGGACCAGAAAGGCTTTTATCCATGAAACGCCTCTTGGTGAAACACAGCCACCACTATTGGAAGAGAGAAATAGATAGATAGATTTAATAGAGTATTACTTTAACTGACCTTGCTCGGTTTATCTTCAGGAGTAAACACTTTCTCTACAAGACGTTGGCCAGTTTCCTGCCTTAGTTGTGTCAGATATTGGCGCATTTGATCTAAAAACAGACATAATTATATTCTGGTAACATGTGAAGATGAATTGAATGATATGTTTGAAACACCTGCTTCAGCTCTGTTGGCAGGTTTGGACATGAATGCATTTAACGGGAAGCCAGGGTCACCAGGAATGTCAAAGCTAGTGACAGCCAAGGTTGCCAACGACTTCTGAGCCTCAATTTTATTAGGACACTTTTGAGGAAATAAAAACAAAAATGAGTTTTAAAAGAAAGAATGCAAAGAGCACAACATTGTTAGCTTTCACAATGAACAACACCTTAAAAGGTAAGCCACTGCATACTTTAGTGAAGGAATAAACCTAGTACTCATACCTTTTGCAATTTCTTTAAGCATTCTGATATATATAGTGTGAGATAGATTAACACTCTATCAGCCGTTCCCTACATAACGAGATATATTACAGTATTGTATTAATGGAATAGACTTGTTAAAACCACAGAGTACATGTTTATTTATTATCCCCTTTTGAAGGTGAAACTATCATTTACTAATGACTACACATTTATCAACAATAGTATCTATAATACCATACTCACTCCAACAAATACCCATGAATTATGTTAACAAAACGATTGTCCACAGAAACATGTGGACACGTATGCATTACCTTGACTTCATAGGATTTGAAAAATACGTTAGCTTTGAAGAAAAACAATGATTCATCAATAATGTCCTCTTTTTCAGCTAATAAAAGATATAACCAAAATAAACACCATCAATGTACAGTTTAACCCCTCTCTCAATCATAAGTAATAAATACATCTAAGGCCACACCCCTTAATGTATAGTTGAGACCACACCCTTATTGTATAACAATACCAAACCCCTTAATGTATGTAATTCTTTAACTTAAATAGATTCAATTTAGTTATTAGTATTTAATGATTAAACCTACTGGATCTTGGGGCCGGTCCCTTGTATTGAGTTTTCAGAGGTAGAAGGGCCAAGTTACCCAAAGTCTTACCAGAATCGGAGTTATAACTCGAATGATACGACTAAAAGCAAAGATAATATAACCACACACACATAGAGAATAGAGAAACTCACAGTCATGACTTTTTTAAAAGGAGAACAATCTGTGTGAAGCTACTACTGAGCTAGCTGAACACTGAACACAAGAAATAACTGAGTCACGTGACCTAAATAGGCGTGGCTAAGGTGTGGCAAAGGGCGTGAACTATGGCGTGATCATATCCCCCCAGCCGGCCATAGCATATGCAGGCATTCTTCCATGTCGTCATGTCGTTCTCGTGGTGCTAGTGAATAACATCGGACGATTTGTATTTGTCAATGTGACAAATAAAGGAAGATCAGTTCCTTGATTGCACCTAGTTTTTTCAGGAAGTGATCAATGGCTGCTACGAGCGGATCTCTTCGCAAACGGACCGAAATCGAGGGAGATACAATGGTGGATTCAAATGCTGTTGGCGACAGTGATTCTGTTACCTCTTCCCTGACTAACAAGCTGATCCAAAATATCGACACCATTACTCATATTCCAGAGAGAATAGCTCACATGGCGTGGAAGATAATTTCGTTCGAATCCCTCCCTCACTGGCTCCAAGACAACGAATACCTCACGTCTGATCACCGACCACCAATGTACTCCTTCCGTGGTTGCTTGAAGAGTGTGTTTCGCCTGCACACAGAAACATGGAATATCTGGACACATTTCCTTGGGTTTGTGTTCTTCACCTTCCTGACTCTAGGTGTTTATACTTTCCGTGACAACATCACGCATCTATTTGAAGAGAATGTTGTAATCAGTGAGCTTCCATGGGATGAGCAGTTTATGCTGTCGTTCTTCTTCATTGGTGCTATAATGTGCCTGCTATTCTCAGCATCGTTTCACACTCTGTGTAACCATTCCAGGGGCGTGTATATGTTCATGTGTAGACTGGACTATACTGGTATAGCTATACTGATCACTGGTTCCAGTATTCCAGCCTATTACTACGCATTCTACTGCATAACACTGTATCGATACCTTCACAGTGTCACCTTGGTCGTACTCTGCGCTGGATGCATTTACGTTAGCTTTGGGAAGACGTTCAGCCAACCTGGCTATCGTAGTATTCGATTTCTGGTGTTTGTGATGTTTGGATTGTACGGATGTATTCCCACGGCTCATCTTTGGTTCATTAAAGGCCTCGAGAAACCCTACGACACCTATCTACAGGGCTTGGCAATAATGGCGGTTATATATTTAATAGGGGCTGGTATTTATGTGTTGAGGATACCAGAGAGGTTTAAACCGGGTATGTTCAATGTCTGGGCTCACAGCCACCAGCTCTTCCATTTATGTGTAATTGCTGCTGCCATAGTTCACTGCGATACTCTACTATTCATGGTGAAGTACAGGTTGTTGGCTGGGAGTTGTATCACGGAGGCCCTTAAAGCAGCAAGTATTACTACTGCCATGTAACGCACACATTAATACACACACTAAGTAAATTAATTATAATCCGATTATTTTATTATTATTCTTGTATCAGCCAAACTCGCAAACAGGCTTTACACATTCAACATTTTTATTATTTTTGTATAGCAGTTTGAACTCCAATATATGCTGATATTATGTCACACACACAATATAGCTAGTTATAGCTATCATGCATCATGCCGATTGAGTTTTTGTAGTTGATTGCATATTTATTGACGAATTCATCATAATTGTTCATATAGAGATCACTTCAATATTGAAAATTAACTTTTTGAATTCTTTCAATAACAAATAAAGTTAAAAAAAATAATAATCAGCTTAAATTACTATAGTCTATATAATTTACTATAGATATATCATGACCAAACATCTTGAAGATAATGTCCCCTCTTTTGCAGTTTCTTTATGTATTCTGTTGCTTCAGTATCCGTTTTCATTCCTTTATCTTTGATTATTTTCAGTAAAGTGTTCTGTACATCTCGTGCCATGTTACGAGCATCTCTGTTATGTTATTGTAATTATGATCGTTATATTTCACATTGATAGAGTTTAAACTCACCCACAAACATAAAAGAAGCCTTGATTTTCCAGGATCTGCCATATTTCTTCACCATTCTCTTCCATTTTATGTTGAACATAAACTTTCTCAGCCTACAATAATTCAATAACTCTGTTAATCTAGTAATTGTGTGACATCTTTCAGTATCAATAATGTATGTGTCAACTATTTCAATGGTGAATTGAATAACTAAAACCCACAATATTTGAATCTGTTGCTCAAAGACATAAAGGCATGTGTAATGGAGTGATTTATTATTACGAAATGTACAGTACAATCAGACATTACCTGATCCCTTGAGAAGGCAATATGGAGTCCACTTAAAACATCATCTTCCCTATATTTAGTTAATTCATCTTCATATATATAATCCTCAGAACGTTTCCTACAACCAAAGAACAAAACTGTCTCTCCTACTTTCTTCTTGTCTAAATGACAAACAAAGAATTCCAAGTAATCAGTAATGAGCAGTAATAGCATATGAATTGGCTCGTACCTCTGATATCAACAGCTCTGTCCTGGATGAATCCCCGGAATGGCGCTAACCCTGTACCAGGTCCTATCATGATGACTGGATTCACAGGACGATACGGTAAACGCAACGATGAGCGACGAATATAGACGGGTATCTGGGGGTAGTTCCCATCTATTAACAACCAAATTAACACTAATTAATATTCTTATTTAACTTATAAAGGTTACCTTTTGGTATCATTTGTTTAAGCCAACTTGTGGCCACACCTCTAGCTATTCTATTGGTTTTGGTCTGATACTCTACCAAAACCGCAGTTATATGCACTGATGAAGGATGGAGCTATAAGTAGCAACAGAAATAGCGTAATACATTATTATTATGGTATAATAATTATAATACATACTTTAGGTGAGGATGATATTGAGTAGTATCGTACTTGTAACCTCGGCAATAGCTCCAGTAGATGGTCAATAGGAGGACGGAATGAGGGTAAATCCTCTAATACCGCTACTATATTACGATTATCCTTCACAATCCAGTCACTGTATTCCCTCTATTATTATTATATAAGATAGTGTATCACATATGTTATTTATAATTGTATATTCACCTTACCTTTCCTTGATTAGTTGGTGAAGTCAGTTTCAATATAAAGTCCCTGTGGTTTGGATCAGTCGCGTAATCGATCAGTTCCATCAATATGTGAGTGCGTGGGCGGGATGTGATGTCCACGTAATGAGTCAGGGCTGTTCGATATGTTGTTGGACAAGGAAATGGGTGTGGCTTACTGGATTCATCTGTAAAACAAATTATATATTGATTGAAATGTAATGGTAGAGTGCTACACACAACTCCTTATCAGGGTTTAATCACATGCATGTGGCTTTAGACTGTGTTACATACATAACACCATATCCAGGGCTCTAAATACAGCTATCTGGTTATATTTATCAAAACAATCATAAGAGACACATGTGACTGACTGGCAGTGGGTGGTAAAGGGTAAGGTAACCCTTTACCACATGAAACAGGTATTTCCTTAAATAGGGACATTTAAACAGTTGACAATCATACTATAGCAGGGCCTTATATGGATTATATTATTGAGACTAACCATCGACATTTGTAAGGGAAAATACTGTATCTAGGTCAGCTTGAAGTAATTCACCAAGTTTATTGACTAATTGATTATCGTTTTGTGGTAGAATAGCGACATGGTCACCAGCAATATAAGACATCTTACTGCCTGAAATATCTATTTCTATATGCATACACGAACGATCACCGCTCTTATGGAGTTCACGGTTGGTTGATATTTTTGCCATGAATGGGTTCTTTGAATTGAATGGTCTAATATTGAAAATAAAACACATTAATTATAATGTTGCTAATTTTATACTACAATTTATTCAATAAAAAACAGGTTATGCTTATTAAATAACACTAACGGTTTCTGGTGATTATATGAACCGAGTTTGTTTGGCTCTCCAGTAAATACTCTATCTGTAGCCAGTTCAGGGCCATGGAGTGTTAACTCGTACTCTCTGCCAACCTGAGTGGCTTGACTAATATCGATACCATAGAACTGTATCACTGCGGGCCAAAGATTCTCTTTCCAAGTAATAAAGTCTTCTTCAATACTACAATATAAACAATTCACAATAAAGATAAACTTAATTATGTTACTAAAAGGAGAAATAATGAGAAGGGGTGAGGGAGGTAATGGTTGTAAGCTCACTTTGCATCATCATCTCCCTCTCCTTTAGTGTACACTCTGTTAGCTCCAAGAGCTTCTAATTTCTTATCAACTATTCTGCCCATTTCGTTGTAATGTTCGTATGTTTTGTTTCCAAGACCAAATACCTTTTGAAATAAACCAAATACTGCTTTTAAATATAATTATACTGAATAATAAACCCATAATTAATGGCACACCCACTTTCGCTTACAGTATATTTTAACCCTTCCAAGCTATCCGTTGAATCTTTCAACCAATCATGAAATTCCATAGTGTTATCAGTAGGGTCACCTTCACCATAGGTAGCCAGACAGAATATAGCCATAGAACCTTCAACCTCTCTTCCTAATCTACCCAGGTCTTCCTAAAGTAGTAAAACAAATTATTATAATTAAATTAAAGAGAAGGTATAGATAGTATTTACGATCCGCACGACAACATAATGATATTCATTACATTTTTGCAAGACAATATTTTATGTGTATTGATGCATAGTAAAAAGATAGGCAGCCATCTTGAGGAGTGCCAAGATATCACGCAGTGAATGGTACCAATAGGATATAATTTCAAATGTACAAAGTGGTACACAGAAATATATGCATGTTTGGACTGCTCCAGGATCCTTGCAAGAAGTTAAATATCTTGTTTGGGGGTGGGGGCTAGTATTACTTGTGTATTGGTCTTGGCTATGCTTTTCTGAATTGCTTAGTTTTGCTCTATTATTAACTGGTATTGTATGCTTCCTCATCTTATTTTGATACTCAATATGACGGATGTTTGCAACATGTATATACATGTACACCCATGTATCCTGTGATGTCTTTTAACTGAATGTCATCAATTTATCGTAATGAATATTATGGATTGTGAGTAATTAGTGTTTATTACTAACCCAATCTGTGACATCCTCAGGGTCACATGTGATTGCTGGCATTCCTATGCGGCTAGCATCCTTGGCTAAACGGTTGGCAAACTCTTCAGCTGTTCCGGTTTGGGATCCATAGAAAACAACAACTTTCTTGTTTCGAGCTTTCATCCTTTCAAGAAAACTTCCAGAACTGATACTAGCTCCACCACTCTCTTTACCTAGAGCCCTATAGAATAGACAAACAGACAGACATAGAATAAGTAAACCTATCCCATAGGCTGGTCACAGTAGTAAACCACATGATTGCATCATGCCTTACCTTGGATCAATATGCAGTTTGGGCACTTTATCTTCTTTTTTACGAAAAAAGAATCTTCGAACAAGTAAAATTGCTATGGAAACAGTTATTATGACTAAAATGAGGTCCAAAGTACCAAAATACGTGTCTCCAACACCATCCATCTCTTCTGGGCCTTCAGCCATTTTTCTTTTTCCTCCCGTGAAGCCACACCCCTTAAATAATTAAATTCCATGGCATAAAACGTACCAGCAGTAGTACCAGTCGCGCTGTACCAGTTGTTATCCTTGTGGATGATGTCCTCTCAGTCGTCTATTCCAAGTAGTGGTGGTTGTGGAAGTCAACCGTGTGATGGTGATCACCTGCTAGTAGCACAGATGGACAATGCGCGGTTATTATCTACAATACTGAAGACTGTACAGTTCCAAGAGGTTGTAATTTTATAGCTAGCTTGATGTATAGTTATAGTGTTAACTCATTTATCTTTGCCTTATTATCAGCTAGTTTGTAACGTGTATTATTAGCAGTACTGGACTGAAGTTCACTACAGAGCAAGCGAAATGTATTCAAGCCAATGCTTTCATCGAATCGTCCATGTTTACAACATATAACTATAAATCAAGTGAACATTCCGTGTTCAGGATTAGCATTAATGTATTAATAGTAAGGAATTGGATGTTAATGTACAGCTGCTATGGTGTTATGTATGTACATAATTACTTAAATCATTGGGGGTGTGGTTATTACCTATATTATTATATTGTTACTATCGCTGAAGTGACTTAATCTTTTATTATGCTGTATATTGTCTATAACTAGGAGTGTTTGAGTATCTTTGGTTCAAGTGGATTTGAAGTTAGAACAGCACTCAGACTATATTACGATGGACAGGGTTCACCATTAAAGCTACTGTTAGTTGGTTGAGTAGACATTAGTTATAATTCAATGATATAATAGGTTTGTATTATAGCCTAGAAGAGAATGGAGTGGTAACAGACTGTTCTGTTCAGACAGTTGAACCGGAAGACATCTTGGAATTCAACTTCACAAGTTCCAATGTTTGCAATAAAATAATTATGAAGGTATAATAATAATAATATAATCATATGGTTGTTATTGTTGTCACATGATAGTCACATGACTGGTATAATTATATTCTGTACCTTTTAGTCTGAATGTTTAAAGGAAGCATTTGCTGAAATTGACATGACTAGTAGTGTATTAGAGATATTGATGTCACCCGATCAACCATATTTCCGCTTGGCAACTTATGGCGATATAGGATCAACGCAGGTATACAGTAATGTTAGTGTTCTGCCCAGCATGATATTAAGTTAACAAAAATAAATATCGTAAAATGAACATTTTAAATCCTTTTTGAGTGATAAATTATCTCCGTAAGTGGTAAAATAATAGAATAAATGTTAAGGTTGTTAGGGCCAACCAAAACTGACCACCATATTGGCAGAACACTATAATATATGCTCCTCAGGATTAGTAATATCTGCCATTACTATATGTTTGATATGTATTAGTTTGAATATCCAAAGGACTCCGATATGATGGAGGTATACGAGTGTGAGGAACTTCAGTGTAATAAGTAGGTCTCCCCATGACTATATACTATATTATAGTATAATATGATTGGCTAGTTAACCATCCTCTCCTATCTTAGGTATAATTTGCCATTATTAAAGCCATCAATAAAGGCCCTCTCACAGTCAACTAAAGTATCAATAAGAATGGATCAACGTGGTTTCCTCTCCCTACAGTATATGATAATACCTGACGACCAGAAAGTCTGTTTTGTGGAATATTTAGTGAGTGTTAATTTAGTGTATTATCAGTTATAATGTCCAGTAGCTGTTATTAATCTCCTCTATGTATATTAGTGTGTACCTGATGCTGAAGAATAATCCGGCACCCTCTGCGTTGCTGAATTGAAGCAGACAATAATAAATTCAATGTAATTGATGTTAATTAACTGCTGAAATTGTATTATTATTAATAAAAACATGGCGGCTATCATCATGCATCGCCTTGTATTCAGGAGTATTAGTCGGACTAACAATATATCTATAGTCATGGAGGCATCGAGTACTGGTTCGAATAGGTCTAGAAGTAGAAAACCCGTTAAAGTCTTACCACGAGGTATGTATATATTATATTGAACAAAATACCAAGTCCGCCATTTTATTATTAGTTTTTATTATGCTAAGGTCAAAAGAGACGTCGTATGCCTTTTACTCGAATCGCAATGGCTAGATATGAACAAGAAGAGGTAAATTATGTGTGTATGTATGATCCGGGGAGGGGGGAGGACCACTTTATCTGTGACAGTGATATTTTTTAATGTGGAGACATTTATATATTCAGGGTAGGACCATTTTTCCCACATGTAAATTTTGGTCCGGGGGGGGGGGGGGGGGGG
>JAYJLX010003789.1:0-15018 GCA_036873525.1 Chalinula nematifera | reverse complement strand
TATATTTAGCCCAAGCCTACCCAAATGGTACCCGGTGCCAAAGATATCAAAGTGCTCTGTGCCGAAAGTGCGGAAGAATTCAATTCTTGGTTCGCTGGAATCCGATTGGCTAAACACGGCCACGCCCTTTATGATAACTACTACAAGGCTCACGTGAAGCAGTTCAAATTGGAAGAGGCCGATAAAATGGACAAGGATACTGGAATAGAGCAGCGGGCATACACTTTGACTGGTATGAGGCTGGAGAAGCATCTGGACAAGAAGAGAGAAATGTACAAGAAGGAAAAGGATGCTAAAGAAGCTCAAGAAAACATGTTTAGAACGGGATCCTTTTTGAAGACATCAGTAGACGAACCCGAGGGTCAGGAATCACCCCGAGTACCTCCTAAACCATCCCCCAAACCAACCAAGGGGGGAGCTACCCATTACCCTCCACCAACCCAACCGGCCCCGCCCAATCCATCTACCCTACAGCAACAACCACCACAACAACAGCCACCCAGTACTACTGCTGCCTTTGAAAACCTCTCTCAGCGTCCCTGGTACCATGGGGCTATCCCTCGTGACGAGGCTGTTAAACGACTTGAACAAATGGGCGGAGCAGACGGGTAAGGTCTAGATAATACCGAATGTACTCCTCAACTAATTTATAATTATATCTTTCTCTGTGATTATAGGGTTTACCTCGTTAGGGACAGCTCCTCTGTGCCTAACTCTTTCGTTTTAACAATGTTTGCCAAGTCTGTTTCCAAAAATTTCCAGATAATGCCCGTAAGTCATTGTTTCCAATTAATGCCCATATTTTAAAAAATATGCTAATTGTGGTTATTTCAAAATCATTGAATTAACAACAACTAAAGGTTCATATCCCTCGCGAGCTACATAAAACCATGGATGCTTACACTTGCAGACATAACAGCTACCAAAAAAGCATTCAGCAGAAACATTTTGGAAAGGAATGGCTGTTTGTAATTAAATAAATAGCAAATAAAGGGTTAAAATGCAAACATTGAAGAAAGGTGTGGTCACCAAGCAGCCTTGTAAAACTTAAACCATGAATTTGCTTACTACACTTTGAAGGCTCTCATCTGGAAGCAACATACAAACTTGTGAAGATCGGCTGCCATTTGGCGAAGCTCAACTTCAGGCATCAGTAATCAAAGTTCTGTGATAGTTATGAATGCAAGCAAAATTTTACCATAGGATTTTATCCCAAAGAACACAAATGTACACAAAGCCTTCCTACATGGAACTATGACTTGCAGGTACTGAATCAAACACCTAGAGAACGTTTTGTAGCTTTGCTCACGATCAAGAAGACGGACAAAAACGGTAGCATAGAGGACTTCACTAGCTAACTGCAGAGCCAATTTGAAGCACAGGAACCTCTGGATCTTTCTGCACTAGCCGTCTAAATTGTAACTAACGGCCACTTTTAAAATACTAGCCCACAAACTAACTAACACACCCATCAACTAATGTATCCTTCGCTATGGCTTCGCCCACGCGAGGGATAACTACACGTGTTTAATAGTGAGAATAGTAGTAACCTTTAGCCCTTCAAGATAAATTACAGCACACGTGTAAATAATCCTGACTCATGTTTGTCTTGTGATAAAAGCTATTTTATAACAATAATACATTACGACATACCAGCCAACATTAATAAATGATAATATTATACTACATTGCACATACTAATATGTTACTTAGTGTAGTGAGCCACTCTTTGAGTTCCATAGTAATGGCTCCTTGCTATGGTGATTGCCAACTTAATGAAGCAGTATTTGTAGAGAGACAATATCCAAACAGAATACATACCATTGTTACACATTTGTTGTCCATTTGTTAAATCCAAATTTTTTCATGTTGACCCTCTTACTACTCTCTATTTTCTGTTCTCCCTCTTAGTACGAGAGTACTGACGGTACTGTGGTGTTTAGGATTGATGATGGGCCCCCATTCCAGACTGTAGAGGAAGTGTTAATGCATTACAAGCAAGTGGCTGATAGGTTACCATGTAAACTAACCGAATACTGCCCAAGACCCCCTACTAGAATGACAGAGTGTTGAGTCATTGAATTTAACTCGAATGTCGATCATTTGCTTATTAGATTTTTTTTTTCTTTTCTGTTTCTGTTATTTCGTTAGTATTATAATTTACTGTAATAGTCCAATTCGGTATGTCAAAGGAAGATTGGTCATTGGCAACAAAAAAATACGGTTTGAATAACATTGTCTCAATTTTTTTTTTTAATATTATTATTGATATTCCCTTACCTTTCATCATTTCGTGTTGTGAAAATATTCATTTCGATAATTATATTTATAGTTTAAGTATGATTATACATTAAGATTACTTATCTGTTATTTGTGGACCTTAAAAATTAATTCTTTATCATTCCTCTTTAATTACAGTTTAATGAATTAACTTGAAATAAAAATATTTCACTAGCCTTACTACAATTAATATATAATGACTAACAAAAAAAAAAGAAAGCAATATGACCTTTAATTAATCACATATAATTAACATACAATAGCAGAACTTATAATTAAAACAACAAATCAAATCAGGGGGTGTGGGCGTGGTCCATAGCATATTACATGACTTATAGAATGACACAACACGATGATTTCTTATTCCCCTTCTGTTGTGTTCCACTGGTTGCGTCTTTTCGCTGCTTTATCTGCAGTACTAGGTCATAGTACACTTTGTCTACATTAACTTTCATTTTGGCCGAGGTTTCCTCATACTGAACACCCCAGGAGTGTGCAAGAGCTTTCGCTTCATCAGCATTTACTACACGCTGATCCTTTATATCAATCTTGTTGCCTACCAGGATAATTGGAATCTGTTCGTCTACTTTAACACGAAGGATTTGCTCTCTAAAGTCCTTCATGCTATCGAATGTCTCTCTCTCAGTAACCGAGAACACACACAAGAAACCTTCACCTGATCTGAAGAAATTGTCCCTGACAACTGCATAATCCTCTTGCCCTGCTGTATCTAATATGTCTATCTGACACTGCTGTCCTGAGACTACAGTCTTTTTACGGTAATTGTCAGCTTTAGTTGGCTCATAGTTCTCCACAAACTAATGAAACATAAAAAGATAACACTTGATCTCACGACCATAAGCATAGCAACGCACCTCATCGTACATGAATTGAAGAGTTAGAGCTGATTTACCCACCCCTCCGGGGCCCACCATTATAACTTTATGGACAGGTAGCTCTCCATTACCCCTACTCTTTGACATACTGGACCGCTTTCCTCTCCAAGCAAGGGCACAAACCGAAATGTCACTTCGAAATTACGAGAATTTACTGATGAGATACACGGGGAAAATTAATTAACCTAAACTTTTATTAATAATAAAGCTAAATTAAAATTAATTAATTATTATTAAATAAAAATTAATAATTAATTAATACATTATTATTATTGTTATAGGAAAGAAAAAATCTAGCCCTCTCTACCAAGTAAATCCCATTCTTTTTTTAGTGTTCTTTAATTTCCAGGACACAGGCAAATTGCTAGGATCAATTGAATATGAGGGTAGTTCTGTAGCCGTTGAATCAGTTGCTTGATAACTTGGTCGAACTCCACCTTTACCTGAAAATACATCACCTCTTCCTCCACCTAATAATAATTCATAATAAGTATTAATTAATTTTTATAGATTAATTATTACCTGGGCCTGACTTTGCAGCAACTATCAGAGGATAAACTGGACCATTTCTCTCTTTGGCTTCATTAATTACTTTATTGGCATAATTCTGGAACTGATGTTCCTCTAGTTTCACTAATGACATGTTATTCTGCCAATCTTCATGTTCCTCGATCATTTCAAGCTCTTCCTTCTTCAGTCTTTCCATCTACATGTACATATATAAAATATAGTTGTCACATAAACAAAACAATCTTCATGAACATACCATCTGAGCTTGCTGGAATTTCTGCACATCTCTGCCCTCCAGAGCAGCTTTCCTCTGTTTCTGTAGCTGGGCACTATGAAACTTTTCGTCTTGTGCAATCCTTTGTCGAAGAAGCTCTTGTTCTAGCTCTTTACGCTCTCTCTCCTTTTGTTGAAGCTCAGCCATCTGCAATAACAGTTCTTATTCATTGAATGTACATGCAAAATAATTTAAATACACATACCATTTTCACCCTGTGATTGAAAATGTCTTTCATAGACTTTACATACTTGTCATGCTTCTCTTTTTCTGCTTTCTAAAATTACATTACATAAAAACTGTACATAATAATAATTACGCTAGTATTGGTAAAATGTAACAGCAGTACAAAACATACATGTACAGTTGTGTAGCATGCAGTGTTTATGTATTTTTTACAGGTATGTCAACACTGTAGCAATAAATATGCAAGTACATACTGTATACATGTACCTGACCACTGCAATACTGAATAAATTATACATAACACATGTACCTGCTTCTTTTCGTCTTGTTCTGCCACTGCCTGTGCTATACGTTCATCCTCATTACTGACTTGCTATACAATGCAATGCAAAGGTATATAAAGCATACATGTACATGTATTGAACTGTAGCTGTTTATAATGCAAATACTAAAATTAGCACCTTTTCGTTAAGTTTCTGGAGTTGATCCCTAATCTTTTCCTGGTGTTCCTGAACTGCTCTGTTTTTAGAATAAAGCCAATAATGACACAAAAGTGACACCACATTATACAGTGTACTAGCTTAATTACTGCTAGTATTAGCCATATACCGAATAATTTCAGCTTCTCTTGCTTTCCGTTTCTTTACCATATTCTGTTGATACAATAATAGACAGGCCAGTATTCAATAACCCTCAGTGCTATAGAATAGTGTTCAATAGTTTATGCATGTAATTACCTTCTTGGCTTCTGCGAATAGGCTTCTTTCCTTATCTTCCAAATACTCCAAATTCTGTAGCTCTTCGTCCCTCCTGTTCCTATCAGCCACAACCTTATCCAGGTCCTTCTTGTGTTCGTGTTTTGCTATCTGTCGTTGCTTTTCCTTTTCGAGTTCGATTTCCTTCCATTTTTCAAACTCCTTGACAAGAGCATCTTGTTCCTCCAGCTGCTGCTTCCTGTCTTCCACCTTTTGAACTTTGTTCTTTGCAGCTCTACATACATGTACATGTACAGTATATAAATGTACAAGCAAAAGGGACAATTATCTATAGTCTACTGACTTCAGTTGACAGTGTTAAAAAAATAGCATTAAAAGGTTAAATCCACATTTAAAACATCACATGCAAAATAAATACTCGCTTGGCTGTAATGTCATTATTGAATTATAAGTTTCAGTTAACAATATATTTAATGCCATTGATATAAATACATGTACAGTGCATAAGGTGAAACTAACTGTTGAAGTTGGAATTGGCAGGTGTCTTGAGCAGCTTTGGTCCGTTCCTTGGCTTCTTTCAGGTCTTTCAATATTGCTTTGTCTCTCTGTTCCTCCTGTGACTTAAGGTAGTCCAATTCCTGAAGCTTTAGTAGGTCTTTTCGGATATTTTTACACTTGATTTGCTGCTCCCTTTCCCTCAGTACTTCCGATAAAATCAAATTACTCTATATTAATTAGAAATCAAGCTGAAACTCTGCAATGTGTGGTAATCAGCTGCATCAGTGTGGTAATGAGCTCTATAATGTTATAAGGAATTATTAATAGCTAGTGACTCACGTGAAAGGCTTTAACCCTGTCTGTTCTATAGTACAGCAAGGTCTTTGCCCTTTCTATCGCTTTCCTCCTTTCCTCTGCTTGAAATTTGGCCTCTTCTTCATCTATTTTAAGTTTTTCCTCCTGCAAGCAAAGCCAACATGTATCGTAATATGTAACTTACCACTGCGTATTTTGCTACAATTAACTTGCCTCATCTTTTATTGCTTTGAGTTTCCTATTTTCAAGTCGTTGTAGTCTTTGACCCTACATAAGTAATCAATTAATAATTATAAGTGCAACAATAATAATCTGTAGCATAGATCAACATCGGCTACATGTCTCAAGTGTTTGTGGGTGGGTGTGCATGTTTTTTTTTTTTTGACAGACTCAAACTTACTTCAATTGTGTTTCCCCAGTGTTTGACAGTTGCAACTGACTGTTGATGTTTTGCCTCCTTTTTCTCTTGTCGTTTTCTGGCCTCGTCTCTCTTCTCATTCACTCCTGTCAGTTTATTTTGTATCCTGGACCAATCATTGAGTGAAATTAGAGCAGCCTTTTGTTTATATTCCGGGGTAAATTCTTCACTTACAACAGACGCATCTACAGTTTTTATATAGTAAAATAGCAATTTTGCAATAATAGCCTAATCGATTTTTTTGTAATCCTGTTACCTTGAGATTTTGGCGTTCCCTTTCTTCTTCCATGTTGCACAAGCGCAGCCATGATTGATCGTTGATATGATGACAGCGAGAAAATTAGTTGCCATGGAAACGAAATTAAAAAGTTAACCCGTAAAATGGCGGATAAGATCCTCTTTGCATTTGATTTTGATCATACACTGGTGGACGATAATACGGACTTATGGGTGCTACGGTGTAATCCAAACCTCGGACTGGAGGGCAAACTTCGTGATATTCGAAAAAACTTTTCTTGCTGGGCAGCTTTGAGAGCTCACATGTTCCAACTACTCCATGACAACAAATGTAGCCAACAAGACATTGTAGATTGGATGAAGAAGCTAAGGCTAATACCCGTTATGGAGTCATTTTTACATAATTCCATAAATTATCCTTCGGTAGATGTAATGGTGATCTCGGACTCTAACACCGTCTTCATCGAAACCATCTTGAAAGAGTGCGGCTGTTTGAATGGGGTTAAAGAAATTCACACAAACCCTGCCTGGTTCAATGATAATGGTCTTTTAGTTATCAAACCGTACCATACTCATACTTGTGCTTCGTGTGCTGAAACACCCAACATGTGTAAAGGGACGATATTGAATGACATTATCTCTAAAGGTTCCTACACCCGTGTGATATACATAGGGGATGGCAGAAACGATGGTTGTCCTAGTTTGAAATTGGCTCAAACTGACACTGTACTGGCAAGAAAAGGTTATCGATTGGCAGAACAGCTGCAAGCCTTGTCTGGAGGCCAATTGAAGGCTAAACTTCACGTACTGGATTTCACCTCTCGTGAAACCGAGGATATTTTACAAAGCCTTTTACCACCCATACCAAGCAATCAATGAATAAGGAATAATCAGTATGTATACCATTTTTCTTATCAGTCAAATCATTAGTTTTTTTACTTACATAGTTTGATTTTTACACATGGAGTTATGTATTTTTAGATCATACTATTCAAGTGAAATTGAGCATCGATTTTTATTATTTTAGTTCATATATAACTATATTCATGTTAAAATCATTCTTCTTTAGATAAAAACATTCCAAACACACCATTATTATTAATTGAGTACTGAATCCTTTTCAATGGAAGATGTGGAGCCAAGTCCACTTGTAATACTCTTGGCATAGCTTGAAATGCGTCTCTATGGAATTCCTCTTCATTATCTACTGTTTCATCTCTTAGCAAGACAAGCCTAACATTCAAACAGCTGCTCCAAAGTTCCCCGAGAGCTGGTAAAGTTTCGTTTGTGTCCAGATTAGCTGTCATTTGATTGGTGCAAACAACAGTCACATCGTGGCAATGTATAATGTCCTTCAAACACGAAATAACTGTTTTTAAATCATCTGTTCTTTGAGACATCTCCGAGGCTTCATACTGCGTTCTAAAAATGGCTGCTAGTGAATCGATTAGTATCAGTCTCACAGATCTGTTTTGTTGTAACAGTTCAGGTAGCTTGTGTTTGAGTAACAGTATCAGTGAAGGCACATCATTAGACTGTTGTATCAATATATTGTCCAGTAGTGTTACAGCTGGTACACCGTACCTCTCATTAACAGCAACTGATAGCTGTTTCAATCTACCCGTGGGCAAAGCACCCTCCGTTGATACAAATACAGCATGACCTTTGAACCCACCTTGTGAAGGTGGTAGCTGGACTGTTAGTGACAGCTGTAGACATAACTGAGTCTTGCCCGCTCCACTAGTACCTGATATTTCTGTCAGTGCATTTGGTAATATCCCTCCATGTAAGAAATTATCCAACACGGGACAACCAGTGGTAAGTCTACCCCAGTTGCAAGGAGATTCATGGGTGAATTTACTGTACATGTCAAGAACAGAATGAAATACATTACTGGTTAGGAGGGTTTCAGAGGCTATCTGCACCAATCCTCGTACCTGGGATGAGTTCAAACCCGTTTTTCTCATTAAATCACCATTAGAATAGGACAGGATTGATTCCAATGTGAACAGCTCAGCCTTTTCTAGAGCCATCAGCACATTTTGAGGAACAGCTAAATAATGTTCTGCCATTTTCCCCGCCTAATTCGGCGCGGGGTTAAAATGCGAAATAAAGATGGCGGTGTGGAGTAGCAGCAGAAGACATCTTGCGTCCAGATTATTACGAACAAGACTATTTTCTTCTCAATTAAACGAGTTCTTCATCCTCGGTATTGAAACAAGCTGTGATGACACTGGAGCAAGCGTTGTATCCAGTACAGGACGCGTTCTGAGTAACGAGAAAGAGTCCCAAGTGAAAACTCATCTGAAGTAATAAAATAGGTGTGGCTATGTTAATTATACATTAATTTTTATTATTATGCATTATATAGAACTGGGGGAATTGTTCCTCTAGTTGCCCAACAGTTACATCAGGAAAACATAGAATCAGTTGTAAACAGAGCAATACATAACTCGGGTACTTCCATTGCTGTAAGATAGTGAATTATACATGTGAATGCAATTAGAGTTTAGGTGCAATTCGGTGCAATTAGTGTTTGCAAACTTTGATTGTATTTCTCTACGTTTACGTGACCAAACACTGTAGCTTCTAAGTAGTCTCGTTCCCAGCCCCTTCCGTATTGCTGATCTTGATGGATGGAGAGGGTCTGGTGTCATGACTTCGGTATTCTTGTTCTTAAAAAATGATATCAGTGAAAAAAAAACATCATCAGAGCACACGCTATGTAAATGACATCATATATGTGATTATGTATACAACATTAAACATTAATAATAAGCAAGGGTGAGGCATTAATCATGTGATTTCATGACGTTTATAGCAATCATAACACTATCTCAAATCTGATGGGCCGTAGTTTTTTTCAATGTGAAGAACAAGAATACCAAGCCATGATACCAGACCCTCGCCATCCGTCAAAATCAGCAATAGGATAGGGGAGGGGCTGGGAACAAGACTAGCTTCTAAGAGGTTATTGCTCCCAGAAGTTTTAACCTAATCGAGCGTCGTAGTGTAACCATCATATGAGTTGGCAAATGAGAATAACTGTATCCAATCTTCAATCCTCTAGAGTAATATAAGATTCATTATTGTTGTAATAGGATATAAAAGCCATTGCTGTTACTCTTGGTCCGGGGATGCCCCTGTCGTTACATGTGGGTGTTGAATATGCTATTAAACTATCCAAACAATTCAAGTAAAATTCTTATTCATTGATTAATATCGGTATTAGTCCCTCCCATTAATCTAGGAAACCCTTGATCCCAGTTCACCACATGGAGGCACATGGTCTCACAGCACGGATAATGTACCCTATTATGTTCCCATTCCTTGTGTTATTGGTATCAGGTGGACACTGTATACTGGCAGTATGTCAAGGTGTAGGGAAATGGTATAGACTCGGTCAGACATTAGACAGCTCACCGGGAGAGGCATTTGATAAAGTCGCCCGTATGTTACGCCTCAATTATCACCCATTGGGGGCGGGGCTGTCGGGTGGGGCAGCTATTGAAGCTGTAGCGCGATTGGGAAATCCCTCAATCCACTCTCTACCTAATATTATGATGGATAGGTACCTATATGACCGATGTCTGTATTACTGTGTGTTATTAACTGTTCTTATTTTAGGTTAAACTGTAATTTCTCTTTTTCTGGTATAAAAACAGCGGTGAGCAGATTGATTGATAAACTGGATGTGTATCGAGATTCATCCGAGCTGGCTACGGAATCGGAACAGAAACCGGTCCCGGAGTGTGAAAATATTGCTGCATCATTTCAGATTACCGCCTGTTCACATTTGCTCAATCGAACCCATCGTGCTATAGTCTATTGTAAACACAAGTGGCCATCAATATCGCAACTGGTAAGGATATCTATTCCATTATCTATGTCTAATTTTAGTATTATTGTTGGTTCATAATATGATGTGACCAGAATCAGTGTTGTTGATAAGGTCAGGAATTTTGGTTTAGTCTTGATTGAGGCTTAGCTTTATTTGTGTCCAGTGAGTTATAAAATTTAAAATAGAGTTTCAGTTTTGGCCTGATTTCTTAATTACCATAATTTACTATATTTTTTTTAAGTGAAACTTTCAATAAAATATTATAGTGAATCGGTTGAGTGATGAAACTACTGAATTATTAAACTTTTTTAAAACGCCGATTCATATTTATTGTCGGGCTTGACAGTACGTAGATGTAGCAGACGTACATGTATACTAATGACTACCTGCACATGGCAGTGATGTACAGTCATCAGCTAACTGCTACTGATAACTGATAGTGATGATGTCTTATCAATTAATTAAAGGGTGTATAATTAACCTTTGGTCTTGGTTAGAATGCCATTGATTTAATTGGCTGTGTATTGAAGCTAGAATAGAAATTTGTTCTATATTCAGCTGTTTTGTCTTGCATTATGTGCAAAATCTTTTCCTCATTGTGAACTAGCTAGTCTATTTTTTAATAGGTTGTGTCTGGGGGTGTGGCCAGTAATTTATTCGTAAGAGAACAGCTGTCAAATCTCACCGATATTTATGGTTACGATCTTTATGCTCCGCCCATTGAACTTTGCACTGATAACGGAGTCATGATTGCATGGTACACGCCTACCTCAACATATTGACACACCCATTGATTCTCGATTTTTATGACTATATCCATAGGACAGGAGTTGAACATATTAAAGCTGGTAATCCTATTGAGATAGTTGACAGTCTATACTATTGTCCAAGGTATGATTGATTATTCATTATTATAATTATTATACCGGGTATTATTATTACTGTTTAAGGTGGGATCTTGGCACAGATATATCAGAAACCGTTGGTAGTTTGAAGATCAAAAATTTTAATCAGAAGAATTCTATGTATTAAAGAATGTGATTTTACAATCAATCTCATCATAAATCATGCATTGTGCAATGTTGTCAGTTGTCACGTGGGATGCAAATAATTATGTGGGCTTTGCTAATTTGGTGCGTGGGCGTGAAATTTAGGGTGTGTGACTAGACTAGCCTCTAACTACAAGCTTTTGTTGACTGACTTGTGTGACCTGAAATTACTTCTAGTCCTAGATTATATTTTGAAAAGGCGACAATCGAACAGTGTTCGCTGAGTAACTATTTCAATCATGGTGGAAAAGCACGTGAAAGTTGACATCCATAGTCATATTCTACCAGAGAGATGGCCAGATTTGAAAGAGGTTTTATAATATATTTTATTGTTTGTTTGAACTCTGTTTTAAAGAAACGTCCATATTGACAGAGGTACGGTTATGGCGGCTGGATACAGCTACATCATCACTGTGAGGGGAAGGCTAAGATGTTAAAGGATGGGAAACTGTTTCGAGTAATTGAAGATAATTGCTGGTCGCCTGAATCAAGGATAGTCGACATGGAAAACACAGGTTGGTTCATAAATGGCACCTCAATCATGTCATGTAAATAACACAACGTCATCTACCAATAGATGTCACGGTTCAAGTACTCTCCACTGTTCCAGTAATGTTCAGCTATTGGGTCTGTTACTTTGTTTGTGTAACTGTTTTGCTAATAAAACCATTATTCTTATCGATAAATAGGCTAAGCCTGAAGATACTCTGGACTTGTGTCAAATTATAAACGATGATTTAGCCAAAACAGTTTCCAAGTACCCGAACAGATTCGTTGGCTTGGGTACACTTCCAATGCAGGTACGCTGGGGTATAACACTATCCATATATGGTCGTTACTCTGTTTCAACCCATATTAGGCACCTGAGCTAGCTGTCCAAGAGTTGAGACGATGTGTTAATGTAAACATATTAAACTATATTATAGAGGACATATTGTTTACACCCCACTAGCTGAAACCCTAAGCCACCTTGTAATACGATCTAGTGTTTATAAACCTATTGTAAAGTTTTAATGCTATCCACTTGCCGGCTCACAATGATAGTATGTTTTGTTGAAATTACCGATGTTGTTTTCGTTATGTATTTCAGGAACTGGGTTTCCCGGGTGTTCAGATTGGTTCGCATGTAAATGAATGGAATTTGGATGCAGCCGAGCTCCAGTGTGTATTTGAGGTGATTGATTGAGTGGTCACATACAATTCATTATAAATTGTACAATTTAATTATCCTTTGGTCGAATTACAAGCTATTTTAATTCTTCCTCATGTTCTTTTGTTGTCTTTAAGTTGTTGATCTCATAGAGACAAGCCATGTGTATGGTTTGTGGTCAGGTTTGTCCATGATAAGGAAGGCTATAGGTCATGGGTAGAACAGGGTAAATAAACCTGTTGAGAAATCATAGAAATTATGCCTTTGAAGATGCTTTTTATTGTAAAACAACCTTCGTCTACTGTAATCATGCAATTCCTATATAGTTTAGTATATGCCCCTCGCTTCCCCTCACAGACTGCTGAAGAGTTAGGCGCTGCCATATTTATCCATCCGTGGGACATGCAGACTGACGGAAGGATGCAGAAATACTGGTTACCATGGCTAGTTGGTTAGTGTTATATGTTACAACTTTAATCACCATGGTGATAATAGTGCATGCATGCTGTTGGGCAATTAACGGATTCCTTTTGGTCAGGGAATTCTCAATTCTCGTGATCGCTGGACTGAATCACACTGGTTCTATTCAGTTTTGAAGGGTTTGTACAGCTGTGTAAATACGCAATTATAATAACCTTATACTTGTACAGCTGTAAGAAGCATCAAGCTGCAACTGTATAATGCAACAGGTATCATCGTCTTCCCGGGAATTTCCCCTGCCTGTATCCGTTGATATGATATTGAGATCGCTTGGATTATGGATTATGCTGTAGATAGTTATATTAAAGCTCTGCTAGCTATGCATGCTAGGTCTAATATATATGCCATCGTGTGATGTCATAATGAATTCATGAGATAATGAGATTCACAAGTCCAAAGCTCATTATACAACAATATTCATGAATCCAAAATAAGCCACAATAAGTCACAATACCAGTCTGAAACTCATAAACTAACTAATGTGCATGCATGCACAGCAATGCTGCAATAAGTCTGCAAAATGGCCGAGAGTCTAGTTATAGCAAGGTCCAATTAGAGTAGATGAGGCTATAAGGTAGCAATATACTATAATAGTATGAGTATTTGGTTTATATGGTTGGTTTTACCTTTGGCTGATATCTTAGGGCTCGGGTCTTATATTAGCCTCGTACCCTTACTATATATACTATACTTGTACCTGTTGTTATATAGGAATGCCAGCTGAAACTGCCACTGCAATATGTTCATTGATATTCGGAGGAGTTTTGGAGAGGTATCCGAAGTTGAAGGTATGTTTCGCCCATGGGGGTGGGGCATTTCCTTATATAATTGGACGGGTGGAACATGGATTCAACGTTAGACCGGATTTATGTGCTGTGGATAATCAGATAAACCCTAGGTACATGATACTAAAGACAATTAGCAATACTTGTTTTACATACGTATTGAATTTGGTCATTTTGCAGAAAATACTTGGGCAAGATTTTTACTGATTCTTTAGTCCATGATGAAACTGCATTGAAGTTTCTGATAGACATCATAGGAGAGGTGGGTGTGGCTTAAAATTAATAACCACAATTAATTATGATAATACTATTATATACAGGACAATGTTATCCTGGGAAGTGATTACCCATTCCCACTTGGTGAACATCATCCGGGGAAGTTGATTGAATCCATAGAAGATTGGTCATGGGAATTAAAGGTAAAACTCCTATATACTATTCAGTAACAACCAACCATCGCTTTTGAACCTTGTATTTTATTGAAGGATAAACTACTGAGTGGCAATGCATTGAAGTTCTTAGGACTGGACAAGAAATTGTTTACAGAAGAAAACAAGTCTTCTGCAACAACTACTGCCACATCCGAAACAGCATCAGCTAATGTGATTACTACACCATCTTAAAAACAATAAATATAATATAACAATAAACTGTTGTTAACCCATGGTCTCACTCTACGTTAAATAGTTAATTGTAAAAAAGTTTTATTATCCCAAAAACAAAACATTGGTATTTTTCAAGTGTGTTAGTTATTTTATTTCAATTTTTGACACTTTTAACTGTTACATTATTCATTATAATTAATTGATTGATATCGTTATTGTCGAGTATGTCCCCTTAATTAGTTGACAAATATCATTTCGTCCTTTCTCTTCTTCTGCACAACGGTACCAGGCTTATGCTGTGCATCGGGATGGTTCATCAACTCTAGTGGGCACTTGGATACAGGGCTCTCCATTAGCAGCTGCTTTAGGTCATAATATACCGCCACATCGTCTTTGGTGAGGAAGGTTATGGCCATTCCTTCTTTACCAGCTCTGCCTGTTCTACCGATACGATGAGTGTAGTCTTCTATGTTCTTGGCCATGTCGTAGTTCACAACTAATGACACATCTCTATTAGTAATAAAATTATACAGTAATCAATAAAATTATTAATTATAACTAGCACAAAAGTGTGAATCTCCCTGCGCTCTATCAGAAAGACTTTCTTGAGCTTAAATATGACTAACTGGAGCAAGATCATGTAGCAAAGGAGTAGCTACTGATCTTATAATTTTAGCAATGAAAAGGGTTAAACAAACACCATATCGTATCATTACGATCGCGTACACAACAAAACAAAATACAACTGAAGGTATGATTAACCAAAAAAATACATCTG
>JAYJLX010003679.1:0-18621 GCA_036873525.1 Chalinula nematifera | reverse complement strand
GAAGGACAGGTAACATATAATCTATATGTAAAAGAGTCTGGATCCTCATGGATTGCCTTTACTGGTGGTGTTGTATTATCTAACCCAAATAGTTAGGAGTTAATATGAAAGTAAACTTAGATGATAATAAGAAAAAGGAATTACTTCCAGTATTCATGTTGAAAGATGATGAGAAAGTATATATCGGAATCATACATGAAGATGGACACTTCCATTCTTTCTCGCAGATACCGTTAAAGACGTTTATTGACGAGTAAAAATATCTGGGGGTATGCGCCCCTTAAAGGGGAACAGGGCCTAACCTTGTTCCCTTAATACTATTATGAGGACGACAATGAAGAATTTAATATATCAATCTTATCATCCAGCTGATGACTCAGCATGGGATAAGAAGTTAGATTGTTACAGACCTATCGATGAGATGGCTGAACTATCTATTAAAGCTATGAAGAAGTATGCAGACTCTATTGGAGCTGATTATATTCTTCAAGATAAACCTCTATGGGACGATGTTAGAAAACATCCAGCATGGACAAGATGGGGAATGTTTGATTATGCTACACAGTATAGCAACCTTTGTTACGTCGATTGTGATATACTCCCTACTCCTTATGCTTTTGGTAGATCTATATTTGATACTGAAGGGGTGGCTAAGCTCACAGAAAGAGACGAAGGTACGAAACACAGCTGGCATGTTAATGCTGGAGTATTTAAGGTCACTAGTAAAGAGGCTCTTAAATTAAAAAATAGAATACATGGAAAGAAGTATATAAAGATTCTTGAACAATCAGGAAAGAATCAGGACTGCTTTAATCTATGTTGGAAAGAATCATTCATAAGTAAACCTAAACACTTTGGTACTGCATGGAATGCTACAAGACCTTATCACAGAACAGGTAAGTATTATTTCCACCATTATATTGGTGCGCAGAAGACTGAACGTGGTAATCAATTTGGTCATAAGAATACTAATGGAGTTTATGAATGGAATCTAAAAAACTTATAATACAAACATTTATTAAAGATGATATTGATAGAGGAACTATTAATACTTATAAATCAGTTCCCAAACTAGAAAGAGCAAGTATTAAATGTTTTCAAAGATATGCTAGAGCTCATGGAGCAGACTATAAATTAATTAAAGAATCAAATAAATTATATTATAATAGTGCTCATTGGTTACGTATGGTAATGTTTGATTATCCTGAGTACGATGAAGTATTATATGTAGATTGTGATATACTTATTAATCCTACTAAGTATCATGATAATATATTTGATTATGAAGGAACCGCAGTTCAAAGATTACACTTCTATAATTATACTCCATATAGAGAAGTAAACATGGGTGTAGTTAAATGGACTAAGGAAGAGTGTAAGATAATGGGTGAAAATATAAATAAGTATTATCATCCAACACATAACCAAGCAGTACTGAATCAGTGCTATTGGGATAATGTAGGTGAGTTCAAACATTTACCATATAAGTTTAATGTGACTCATAAGCCTACTGAGGATATTGTATTTAGACACTACGCAGGTAGTTGGAAGAATAAAGAGAATTTAAGGAATTGTAAGATATGGAAATACTACAAGTCTTAGTAGTTGGTGCTGGATTAGCTGGAGCTACTATCGCTAGGAAACTAGCAGAAGATGGATTTCATGTAGATGTAATAGATATACGAGATCATGTTGCTGGTAATGCTCATGACTATATTAATACTCATGGTATTAAAGTACATCAGTATGGTAGTCATATATTTCATACAGATAATGATGAAGTAATTAAGTTTCTATCTAGATTTACTAGTTGGACTCCATATAAACATAGAGTAACTGCGCAAGTTGGAGATGAGTTTGTTCAATTTCCACCAGCAGTTATTGATAAAGAAGCAATTGAAACTTTCTATCGTCCATATACTGAGAAAATGTGGAATAAGAAACTAGAAGAAGTTGCTCCTGATATACTTAATAGAGTTAAACCTAATAAAGAAGGATATTACTTTCAGAATAAGTTTCAAGCTTTTCCTAGTAATGGATATACTACTATGGTAGAGAATATGTTAGACCATAAGAATATTATTGTCTATCTTGAAACAAGTTATAATAAGAATTTAGAGCATCAATACTTTCATGTATTCAATTCGATGCCTATTGATGTATATTATGATGAATGTTATGGACCATTAGAATGGAGAGGAATAGAGTTTGAAACTGTATCTATACCTAGTCCAACAATTTATCCTACTGCTGTAGTTAACTTCACACATCATGGACCTCATACTAGAGTAACTGAGTGGAAGAATTATCCAGCACATGGAAGTAATCCATACTATACTACTCTCACATATGAGAGACCAATAGATGGACCGAGGTATTATCCAGCCTCAAAAGATAGGACATTGTACAATAAATATAAATCAATTGAGAATGATAAAGTTACATTCATAGGTCGATGTGGTAATTACGTTTATATAGATATGGATCAAGCTGTAGCAAGTTCATTAGCAATTGTAAGGAAATTTCATGAATAATATATTAACTATGTTTGCTGGTCGTAAGAGGTATATGGAAATAAATAAACCTCTTATAGAAGAAGCATTAGATAAAAAGATAATAGATGAAGTACATGTATGGAACTTCACCTGGTCAGATGAAGATAATCAGTATGTCAAAGATGAATGGGGTAAATACATCAAAGCAGAGTATAGACCTGGAACTAATAGTAAAGGTAGAAGCTATGGTCAATGGCAGCATACTTATTATCCATACTATCATAACCATTTAATGAATAATAGAAATGATGTTATCATTAAGATGGATGATGATGTCATATGGTTTGATGTAGATAAACTAGAAGATATGATTCAGTTCAGACGAGATAACCCAGAGTATGGAGTTGTTAGTGCAAATGTAATTAACAATGGTATCTGTGGAGAGAAGATGAATGAATTAGGTATATTACCATATAAAGGTAATAGACATACATGGAATCAAGAGAGTGAACCTGCTTTACAAGCTCACTGTCATTATCTTAATAATAAGAATTTGTATTTAAATAATGGTTTATTACCTATACATTTAGATGCAGGTATACGAGTTCAAATAAACTTCATAGCTATAACTGATCCAACTATCTTTGGATTAGGTACAACTAATAGACGAGATGAAGAAACAATAACGCAGAACTCAGGGTTTGATAATGCTATCTATACACAGATGATAGCATGTCATTATGAATTTAGTAAACAAACTGTTCCTGATATCATACTGGAACAATACAAATAGAGAGAATAATCAATGATAAGAAATGTAAACTTTACAGGGCCTAGCATGCCTTTATCTAAAGAGATTGATGAGATGAAATATAGACAGGAGGGTGAAACCTTCGAGGACAAAGTTTTAAGGCTTGCTTCATCAATGTCCGACGATGATAACCACAGAATAGAATTAGAAGATATTTATGGGAACTTAAGATTCTTACCCGCTGGTAGAGTACAAAATGCTATGGGGTCAAGAAGAATAACTACTGCTTATAACTGTTTTGTAAGTGGAGAGATTAAAGATTCCATGAACGATATTATGGATATGGCTAAAGAAGCCGCAGAGACAATGCGAAGAGGAGGAGGTATTGGCTATGATTTTTCACGACTCAGACCCAGAGGAGAACTTATTCGAAGTCTCAGTTCAAACGCATCAGGACCTATTTCATTTATGGGAATTTTTGATGCCATCTGTCAAACTATTGCATCCAGCGGCCACAGACGCGGAGCTCAGATGGGAGTGCTTAGAGTTGATCACCCCGATATTTATGAATTCATTAGAGCTAAAAGAAATTCAACTCAATTAACTGGCTTCAATATATCTGTAGGAATTACAGATAAGTTTATGGAAGCCGTAATAGATAACAAAGAATTTGAATTAACATTTGAAGGTAAAGTATATAAAACGATAGACGCTAATCATTTATGGAATGAGATCATGGAATCTACATGGGACTGGGCAGAGCCTGGTGTTCTATTTATAGATAGAATTAATGAGATGAATAACTTACATTACTGTGAGACTATCTCAGCTACTAACCCATGTGGTGAACAACCTCTTCCATACTACGGTGCATGCTTATTAGGTTCATTTAACTTAGCTAAGTATGTAGAGGACAAAGTATTTAATTATAAACAATTTAAATCAGATATCCCGCATGTAGTCAGAGGTATGGATAATGTCATTGATAGAACTATATATCCACTCAAACAACAGAGTGACGAAGCAAAGAATAAACGTAGAATGGGACTCGGAGTTACTGGTCTTGCCAATGCTGGTGAGTTACTTGGATACGAGTACGGGACTAAGGACTTTCTCGAATGGTCCGAAGGTATATTCAAAATACTCAGGAACGGAACTTATGCTGCTTCTGTCGAGTTAGCTAAAGAAAAGGGAGCATTCCCACTATTTAGAAAAGAATATAGTAAATCAAAATTTATACAAACATTACCTTATCAAATACAGAAAGGGATAAGGGCACATGGAATTAGAAACAGTCACCTTACGAGCATCGCTCCTACTGGTACTATTAGCCTTGTTGCTGACAATGTTTCTGGTGGAATTGAGCCAGTCTTCTCCCATTATTATGATAGGACCGTTAACGTAGTAGATGATGCAGGTCAGATGATTACTCGAGTAGAAAGAGTATCTGACTATGCTTATTCTAAAGGAGTTAAAGGTAGAACAGCAAACGAAATTACTATTAAGGAACACGTTGATATCTTAGCTTTAGCTAGTCATTATGTAGACTCAGCTGTAAGTAAGACATGTAACGTAGGAGATGATATTACTTTTGAAGAATTTAAAAACGTTTACATTGACGCATACCAGAAGGGCTGCAAGGGAATCACGACGTTCAGAGCTGCCGGTAAAAGATATGGCATACTCAATGAAGTCAAAGAGGAGAAAGAGGATGAGGTTGAACAAGCTGAAGCATGTTTCATTGATCCGCAAACAGGCCAGAAGGAATGCTCTTAGAGGATTATACAAATGTTAGGATTACCTATTGAACTAATAACAATGCTAGGGAGCTCACTGTTCTCTGGCATTATGACTATGATGTCTAATAGTAGTAAAGCCAGAAATGAATTTATGAAGTTAGCATTAGAACAAAAGAAACAAGAAAGTATAATGCAAGTTCAACAAATGAAAGTTGATAAAGGATTTGCATTTACAAGAAGAATAATAGCTTTAACAGTAGTAGTTGGTGTAATGATTATGTTAATTGCTCCAATATTTATAGATGTATCTACTGTGATAGAACTTAAAGATGAATCAAGTTTTCTATTTGGTTTATTTAATAGTGAAACAATAAACTACGAGATAGTTAAGGGAGCATTACATTTCCCTGAATGGTTAAAACATACCATGCTATCTATCATTGGTTTATATTTTGGAAACTCAATGGTGAAGTAAATGGATATATTATTATATGTTATGTCTAGTTTAGGAGGATTAGTTCTCGTAGCTGGACTAGGATTACTATGGAAACATCTTACTATCGACCACAACAAGATTGAAGCTGATCTTGAGGAGATTAAGAAAAATGTTAAACTTCTTATTCAAAAAGAAAAAGGTTAAATGGTATATAAGATGGTTCAACGAAACAAAAGCTGCTGTTGCAGTAGTTGTCTCGGCTATCTCAATGATGTCTGCTTTTATAGGATACATTCAGATCGATACAACAACATTTACTAACACAACAAGTATAGTATCTGTATCTGCTAACAAGCATTTATATACAAAAATTAAAACAAATACAGAACTACCTGAGATGTCTTATATAATAGTAAGTATAAATGATACTCAGGTGGATCAAAGGATATACCCTGAGGGCATTAAACGTGGTGAGATTATAATTGATACACTACTACCATTTACTGCGCTCAGTGATGATCTATTGGACGTTACAGTAGATATATATTTTATGGGTGTGAGGACTCTATTTCAACCTGAACGACTATCAGTTCAGTTAAAAGTAAAACAGGAGATTGATAATGTTAAGAGTAATAATTCTAAGTATATTATTAACGTTCCCTTTCGCAGCAGCGTTTGGATCTGACTGTATAGTTATTGATGGTGTTGAATATTGTCAGACTAAGAAAGTAAAGATAGGTAATGTAGAGTTACATGTAACTGATCCACTTAAATTATTTGATTCAGCAGAAGAAACTCAATTGAATAAGTTTACTAAGATAAGTTTATGGAATCATTATGATTACCCACCATTTATAAAAGAATTAGCAAAACAGAATAACCTAAAACCTCAACAGTTAATAGATATACTAGCTGAAGAAGATTATATATGGTATTCATTAAAAGAATTAGAGATAATATATGATGACATTTCTAGACATTACGATAGATATATTGTTGAATCTGCTATTAGATCCGTCGTTGATCAAATCATTAGTGATATAGTTAAACAGTTAGGAGGTAGACATGGCTGAAGATAATATGCAAGTTGTACCTATAACTCAGTTAGATCAGCATGGAGTAATTAAAGATAATCCACCGGTATCATTACCAGCTAATGTATTCTCAGATGCGAGAAACGTTAGATTTAAAGATGGTGCTGTTAGAAAGATGGAAGGTGAAGTAGATATCTTTCCTTCTATGAAAGGATTTCTTAACAGTGCAGATATAGGAGAGTTAAAGTATATAGCTTGGTGGCCTAATCCTAATCAGACTATTAGAGATGCTGGATATTATATAGTAGTAGCAGAGAATACTGATACAAATATTAGTCATGATATCTATGCTATACTACCTGCAGCAGACTCTGATGATACAGATACATATCATATGATAGGATCTAAATATAGTCGTCAAGGTAACTGGCAACACACATTATTTAATGGTGGATTTACATTTGTTATTAATAACGGATTAGATAAACCACAATACATTACAGACCCATCAGGTAATATTGATGTTAAAGAATTAGAACTTAATGATCTACCAGGTTGGGATTCATATAATGTTAACTCATTAATATTAGATGATGTCTTTGATGCTGATATTCATTCAAGAATATTTGATACAGGACAATTAAGAATTGATGGTGTATCAAACTATATCGTAGAGATATATGACTCAGATGAGTTTGAACCTAAATTATTACGTACACTTACAGAAGATACTGAAGATCCATTAGACTCTGATAAGTATATGGTAACAGTAGAGAACGGACAGAATGTATTAACATTAGGTTCAACTGCTATTACTGATAATGAAAGATTAAGAGTAAGATTTAGATCAGATAGTCCTGTGGGAGTTCGTGCTGCTATTGTTAGAGCATTTGGTGACTTCTTAGTAGCAGGTAATCTGGTTGAATATAAACTCGATGAAGATAATAATAGAACAGATACAGAAGTAAGAAGATTAACTGGTGTTGTTAGATCATCTAACGTTGCTACACCAGGAACTATACCTAACTCATGGGATCCGTTTGCAGTTGGTGCAAGTACAGCTGATGAATTCGTTATTGCTGATACTGGTACTGTGCAAGATCTAGTTCCATTACAAGGTAATATGTATTTATATACTAATAGTTCTATATCTGTTATGAGACTTACAGGTAATACATCAGTTCCATTAGCTGTTACTCCGGTGACAGATCAATATGGTGCATTAACGACTGATGCTGTATTAGAATATGATGGTAAACATTTTGTTATTGGATCAGATGATATCTATCTATTTGGTGGACATCCAGGATCTATACAATCTATTGCCGATCAGAAATTAAGAAGAGATTTTCTCAATCTTATTAATCCAATTAACGAGAATACAGTTAACTTATTTACTTTAAGATATGCTGCAAGAGATGAGATATGGGTTTGTTTCCCTTCTGTTAACTCAGTTAGAGGAGAATCCGATCTAGCTTATATATGGAACTACAGAACTGGTACATGGACTATAAGAGATTTAATATCTGTTATTAAAGGAGATATTGGACCTGTTCCTGGTGGCGGAGTTCCATCGGCTATTGTTACATTTGGTGGTATGAGTGGAACTGATGGATACAGCCAGATAGGTTCTTATGAAGTACAAACTATTGATGTAGATGCTACAGCATCTGTTGGACATACAGAAGCTGAACAACCAGAGATACAAACCTTTAGTACATTAGATACTATTGGAGCTAATCCAAGACCTGCACTTAATTCTAATACTCCCGAGATATTAGATTTAAGAATTGATACAGATTTCTTTGCTGGTCCATTGACTGATCAAGAAACCTATACAATAGAATTTCCAGATGAGAACTTTACATACGATGAAGATTTAGATAATGGTGGTGCATTACTATCAGGTACTACAAATGATGGTGCATATACTATATCAGCTAATGATCTATATGAAAGTAAACCAGAGATTATGGCAAGTGGATCTGGCCTTGGTACTACTTCTAATATTGGTGGAAGAGGTGTTGATGTTACAGTAACTAATAATGCTGGTGGTGGTGAAACTTTTAGTGGTAACCAAAATACTCCAGCTGGAACATCATCAACTGATGGTTATGTGTTTGATGGTGTATCTACAACTGCAACTACATTTAGTGTTAATCAAACTAATGCCGCTAACAACTTTAGTACAAGTGATGAGACTATACCTGCATCTACAAATACTGTTAACACAGCTTTTAATGGACAGTTTAGTGCTGGTACTTTAAGTAATATACAGACAAGTTCAAATTTAGCAGCTCAGGGAATAGGATTTAATCCTGGTATATTTTTCAGTACAACTGACATTGTAAATACCTTAGGTGTTACTGATGAACAATTAAGAACTATGGCAAATAATCCATCAGGATTTATTACATCAGGTGATATTGAAGTATATTTTGCCAGTTTAAGTTCTCATAATAGTAATCAACCGTTTAACTTTAGTGTTGGTGCTATTTCATTTTCACAAGGTAATCCTATATCTGGGACTAATGCAAGATATCAATGGAGAGCTAGTTGTCAATTATTTTATAACAGTAGTGTAACAACAGGTTTCTATATTAACTTTAGACTTAATACAACTAACACTAGTGCTGGTGCTAGATTATCATGGCATATAACTGGTGCTGGAAATAATAATATTTTTCAAGTACAAGAAGGTAATTATACTATTGTATCTAATAATGGTACGGATGATAGTGCTCAGACACAACACTCAGTTGTAAGAGGTTTGAGATTTAGAATGTCAGGTTCTGTTACAGCGACTAATGTTGTTGCTGCTGTACCACGAACTGGGTTTACTAATAATAGTGGATCAACTGTTTCTAGTTTTGCTGTACCAGGTTCAACTGCATTAACAACTACTACAGTTGCTAACGGTGCTACAGCTATTGCTACTGGTAGTGCAGCCTTTACTAATTGGTCAGGTACTGTAACCGGTATTAGATTTAGTAATACTAATTCAACTGGTGCTATTTCATTTACTCATGATACATCTGATGGAAGTGATTCAGAAACGACAACAATTGATTCTGATGATCCTGCTGTAGTAGTTAGGAATACTTCTGGTACATGGGAGTATGATGGTAATAGAGAACGAAATGATGTTACTATAACTCAAGCAAGTACTGGTTATAATCCTATAACGACTGCTGATAGTACATCTACTTTTAGTTATTCAGGAAGTGGATCTGGTAATCAGACTGTCAATGCTTCACCAACTGGTGTAGGATTAGGTAGTGTGACTGCTAATGTATCATCTGGTACAAGAACAGAAACTAATTCAGTTACTGAAGCTGTATCTTTAAATGGTGCATCTGTTAACTGGGCTAACTTATCTGCTGGTAATGCTGGTAGTGTACCTGCATTTATTAGATATACTCAAGGTGGTTTCTCTGGTGATGCTGCACAGACTAGTGTTGTTGCTAGTATTGTAACAGGTAATGGTGTATCATCTAATAATATATCCTCAGCGGTATATGGTTCAAATATTAGTGATGCTTATTTCATTGGAACAGTACAATCTAATGGTCACGGTTTTGGAAATCTTACTCTTACCAACCCAGGTTTTAGAACTATCGCAGAAAATGGTGGTGCTAATACATATACTCATAATGGTAATTTAATAAGATGTTGTAATACTCGTACTAATACTAATGCTGTTTGGGAAACACATACTACAGGTAACGCTTTTCCAGAAAGAATCACTGCTCATTTAAGAACTGCTACTGGTACTCTTGGATCAACTCTTCAATTTGGTGGATCATATACAAGAACAGATAATAATCCTCCGATTATTCAATCGTCTGCAGTTTTCAGTGGATCAGGTACATTATATTATCCTGGGTATACAACTACTACAACCACTACAATTAATACAAGAACATTATCTAGTGGAACTAATAATACTCCATATCAAATTAATTTTGTATGGGCTGGTGCTAATCAGACTGTTGCTGCTGGTGCTACATTTAGTGCTGCTCAAGTAGATAGTACTAATAGTGCATGGTCATATAGTGGTACAGCTAATCAAACTACCTTTACTAATAATGCTGATACAACTGGATTATTTAATAGTCCATTTAATATTATAAACTTTAATGGTGGTAATACTTCTACAGCAACATTAAATTCTGGTGGTTCTATTACTAGACCAACAAGATTAACTTCATGGACTGGTACAGATAATAGATTGTTAACTAATAATACAACTTTAACTGCAACCAATAATGGTGATACAGATATTATATCATTTTCATTTACAGAAGATGTCACACCAGATCAAACTCCATCATCTACAGGTATTAGTAGTAATTTCCGTGTTGGAGAAATACAAACATATACTTATGATGGATTAGTTGGTGATAATGTTAGTTGGAATCTATTCGGTGTTATAGATAGCGATGGTCAAGTAGAAAATGGAACTGCTCTAAACTATTCTGATTTTGTATCTAAAGCTAGAAGCTATGTTAATAGTGGAGTTATAACTGATGGATTACAACGTTGGCAATCAAGAGCCAACTCCGATCCTCATGTATTAGAAATTGAATATGATACTGAAGGTGTTGCTACATTAAGTGCAACACTCACAGAGACTAATGATAGTGCTGCAGCTCTTGTAGCTGTAACAAATACTATCGATGGTGTTGGACCACAAGTTGGTCGAGAACCTATTGACTATCAATTCTTAATGCAAGACACTGATAATAATGATATAGTTAATGTAGCTATTGATACTATTGTTGCTGGTGATACAGATAATCAAGGTGCTATGAATACTATTTATGATGCACTACGTTATGATACAGAGTTCCATAAGTATTTTGATATACAGAAATTAGATGATGAAGCTAATATATTAGATACTGATACAGAAACATTCTTTGAATTTAGAATATCAGCAAGAGCTATTCAAGGTGATACAGACTGGGGTGATAGTGATAGTGAATATCCTACTCATGGTCCAGTTCAATTCATATCTACTCATACAGAGTTTGGTGGGAACGATGGTCTTGTTACATTAAGAACTGCAGGTGTTGCTGATACTGAAACACCATTAGTTGTAACATTAAGATCTGGTACTCAGTCATACACTAATGGTCAAATTGATACTGATTCTCCTGCTGAAGTGAATACTACATTTAGTATTCCAGGTTCTTTTACATCAAGTTCAGCAGATGGTAATAGATTGAATGAACAATTTAGACAGGTATTTAATACTCATAATACTTATTTAGATTATTGGACTATTACTAAAGGTGATTCTGAAAACCCTGCTAGTATAACTGTACAAGGTGATACTGATGGACCACGATTTCATAGAGTAGAAGTTGGTGAACATAGTTCTAATTTCTCTGCTGATTACTTTAATTTCCAGCAAGATCAATTAGGTGTTAAGCTACCAGATATGATTACTTATCCAACAATTCAAGTTTCATTACCAGGTGGAACCACTCAAATAATAGAGTTAAACCCTGCTAATAGAGAAGGAACGGATGATGGTAGTAAATTAGATAATAATGACATCGCTTATATTATTAGAAATGAATTTACTGATACAGATAATTGGATTGTACAACAGACAACTGATACTGATAGTGATTGGGGAACTGGATTAGGTGGTAATCAAATTAAGTTTGCTCATACAGAATATAGAGATTTTGGTGATGCTGAAGCTAGTATAATTGTTACTACACTTGGTAATACTGGTGCTACATTTCCTACTGATTCAGAAGAAAATGCAGATAGTGATTTTGGTTTCTTAACTACTAATCAATTTTCAAATGATTATAATAGTATTGATACTAATGAGCAATTCAGAGGTGGTACTCCATTAAGAACTGAACCAACACGGATAATGATACAGATTACTAATCCTGATTTTGAAGGTGGTATTCAATATATTCCTGTTGTTGTAGGTAATAATAGTACTTATAATCCTACTGATCATTCTGGTATTAATGGAACACGAGTTGATGCTGATACAATAGCATCTACAGTAGAATCTGCTATCATTAATAATAATAGAAGATTGAATGTTAATCTTGAAGGTAATCAATTAACTATGTTACCTGTTCAGTACTCTGAGTTAGCTAACTTCGTATTAAGATTTATAGTTAATGATGATACTGAGGGTGTAAGCGATTATAATACAGCTGTTGAAGCTATGACACCTGCCCAGAGACTACATTATTTTGGAGACTCTGAAGGTGGAATAATTGATACTAATAATCCTAAAACTCTTGGTGTACAAACTGTAGCACCAACTGTTGCAGGTCCATTAGATAGTCAGAATAATCTTGATTCTCTTCGTCGACCCGATAGAGAGAATAGAATCGATAGTGATGTCACAGACTTAGCTACATTCAATACTGTTATTGATACTGAATTTGATCCATTAAGACCTTGGCCTACAAGTCAGGTTAACCTTAATAAAGAATATCCAATCTTTGCTAACTCAATATTAGATATTGAGACTGGTGAGTTAACTCAATCGTTACGTGGTGGAGATATAGGTTTCTTATATGATACAGAGAAGTATGAATCATATGTAGAAAGAATAGAACTTCCACTTGCACCTGAATTTAATACTGAGACTATACAATCAATAGCATTACATGCTGATGGTGGTACTCGTAATACATTCGGTGGTCCTATAAATCAGGCTAAGTTAGATCTTATTACTTATGGAACTAATAATCCTGGTGAGACTGGTGGATTATTCGATACAGAAAATAAGAATGTAAAGAGTAATGATTTCCAGATTGGATCTGATTATAAGATTGATATTAGAACTCAAGGTCGATTTATTAACTATCGTATATCTGATAGAAATACTCCAACAGATACTGATGGTGATAATGAATATGGTAGATCATGGAATCTAAGTGGTATGCAAGTAGATGTAACCAGAAGAGGTACAAGATAATGGCTGTTAATCAACCAACAATTTCAGACAATCAAGCTTCCAATTCATGGAGGCTTGAAGTCACACAACAAGTTAATCAAGAGGAAGCAAGGCTAAACGCTTTGCTTCTTCGAATACAAAGACTAGAAGCAAGAGTAAAAACTTTAGAGGACAATTCATGATACAAACACTTAGACATAATGATGCTGTTGAATGCATCAATCTAATGAACAAGTATTCTTTCCATGCACATTATGAAAGAGATGAGACATTATGGATAGAGCATTTACTTAACCATATTAAAGAAGCTAACTTAAAGAACCCACACTTCATGGCATTCGGAGATTTCAATGCTGATGGATATTTAGATGGGTTCTTGTTAGGTTCTACATTCGTTAATTACTATAACAAACTACATGTTATGGATATTAAAGATTGTATATTAGAAGAAGATAATAAACTGAATGTACGTACAGCAATAAGATTATTTAATGCTGCTATGGAACATATCAAATCACATGGTGGAATTCACTGGCGAGCTGATTCGATTCGCGACGGAGATGCTGGTAAACGTTATGCTGAATTCTTAAATAAAAAATATAATGCTAAGATACACTACGGTGTACGCGGTATAATTACGTAATTATATGGAGGTAAACTATGGGTGGAGGCGGAGGTGGTAACACCACTACAACAACATCTGGAGTACCTGATTTTGCTAAGCCACATTTAAAAGAAGTTCTTGGAGATGTGACAGATAGATATAGACAGGAAACTACTGGTCAAGTAGATACTGTAGCTGGATTAACACCACAACAACAACAAGCATTACAGATGCAGGAAGCTGCTGCTAAAGATGCTTATGCTGGGACTGGAGCTTATGATAATTCAGCTCAAGTACAAGCTATGTTAGGTAATCTACAAGGTCAGCAGTTAGCTGGTCAAGCAAATACAGGAACATTAGGTTCTGCACGAGCAGACAGAGCACAACAAGCAGCTCTTGCTGATCAAGCATTGAACTTTTCCAATCAAAGAAAACAAGACATCGCTGCAGGTGTACAAGCATTAAGTGCAGCAGGGGACAAGAGACAACAACAAGATCAATTAAGATTAGATTCACCTCACACTAGTGCACAAAGATACTTCGGTTATCTTGGTAGTACTGGTCAAGAGAATACATCTAAACAAGGAGGCGGCAAATGATGAAGCCAAAAGGTCCCTTACAAATGAGACAATATCAAGCTGCGATGCCACAGTTACAACAAAAAGGTCCAGGAATTGGACAGCAATTAGCTACTAAAGCTGTTTCAAATATGGCTGCTAAAGAAGCTGCAAAGCTAGGACTTGGTGCTGCTGGTACAGCTATGGCTGGTCCACTAGGTGGATACGTAGGTAATGCTGCTGGTGAATTAGCTGGTCCATTAGCTGGTCAGTTAGTTGGTAGTTTATTTAATAAAGGTGGTCCAGTATATTTACAAGATGGTGGTTGGAATCCTATTCAGAATGAATATGTCACTGATGATTATCTTTCTGATTTAACAAATAAGAATCCAAACAGTTGGTTCTTTCAAGGAGATAGATTTAAGCCAGGACAAGTATATCAAGGACAAGATCCTGATTCAGGTGATTCTTATTTCTATGAGTATACACCAGGTAAAGGTATTAGTGAAGTAACTAAACCTCAATCTTACCAAGATGAATTCAATCAGATATTAGAGAAGGATTCATGGAGTCGACAAGATACACCAAAGCAAGAACTCATTAATCAATTCGCAGAGAAGCATGGATTGGATCCTGAGTCTGTATTTGAAGCATATGAAGGTTTAGACCCAGATGCATTAGCTAAACTTAAAGCAGAGGTAGATCCTAATATTCCATTAGATCCATTCGAACCTACACCTGAAACACCAGTTAAACCTGGTGAGCCTAAGCCGAAACCAACACCTAAACCTGTTGTCAAACCTAAGCCTGCTCCATTAGCACCTGTTGCTCCTCCACCTGCTCCTGATAGAGCTGTTGGTGGTAAGTCAAGTGGATCTGGTAAGTGGCATAACATTCCATTAGGATCTATTGGTGATTGGAACTTTACTACATCAGGTGGTATCGAAGGTGATACAAGAATGAATGATGGTACTAAGAAGAAAGGTGGATGGAATGCTGGTATTAAAGCTACTGCTCCTTCTACATTCTTAAATGATATCTTCTCTGGTGGTGGAACTCAAGATAAACTTGATGCATCAGCAGCTGCATTCGATCAGAGTGTTGCTAAAGATATTGCTGAAGAGAATAAAGGTTCATCTGCTTACTGGAAATCATTAGGTTATTCTGATGAAGAAACTATGGATAAGATCATGGAACATCTTGGTCTTAATAAAGGTGGTCCAGTATATAAGAACACTGGTGGTCCTGCTAAGAAATCTATCTGGGGAAAGATTAAAGATAAAGTATCTGGAGATTTCTCTAAGCGTAAAGCTCTTATGGGTGGTGGAAAGAAACCACAATATAAAGAGATGGGTGGATTAACTAAAGGTCCATTAGGTATGTCTGACTTACAAGCAGTTGGAAAACCTGAAGATGTTTCTAAAGTTGTAATGAAAAAGAAAGGGAAAGATATAGAAGATACTGTTGAGTTAAATTATCATACTCCATTAAAGTATCAGAAACCTACTAACACAGGAGAGTAATATGGCGTATCAAAATTTACCAAGGTTCAATCCGAACTACGGTAACCGATATGGTTTCCGACAGAAGCCTGCTCCATCTACTGCTGCTGCAGATCAACCTGTACCAGGTACACCTGCTGCTCCACCTCCTGCTCAAGAGGCTCCGCCTGCTCCAACAGCTAGTAGTACTAAACAAAGAATAGAAGATTATTCTGGTACTAGTGCTGAAGATATGGGTCATAGTAATCCTGCTGATTCAGGTGGTGCTAATGCTGCTGGTGTTAGAGGTGCTGCTTCACAAGGATTAGGTTATCAATATGGTAGAGCTACTCCTGCTCAGATGTTATCTGGTGTTGCTGGTGTCTTCGGTCCTCCTGGATTACAATCATTAGTTAATTATGGTGCTGAGAAAACTGGATGGGGATCAGGTGGTATACCTGCTCATGAACAGTATGGTGCTCAAGGTACTGCTGATATAGTATCTGGTGGTGTATTCGGTGCTGATGGTAGAGCGTACGATCCTATTACTGGAAGAGGTTTAAACTCTTATGGAAGTAAAGATGCTTTCAAATCTGGAAGTTATATGCAAGGTATAATGGATAATCCTTGGAGTCCTCAATCATATCTATCAGATCCTGATAATGCTTTTGATTATAAAGAGTATAATCCTGGTGGTGCTGATAAGACTGGATTACAAGCTCAAGGATTTCAGTTTGCTAAAGAACAAGGTCTTGCTTCTCAATCTGATGATACAGGTCCTGCTATATCTGATGCTGAATTGGCTAAACATATAGGTCAAACTGAATATGGATTTGAAGAGCATACTGTTGAAGAAGGTTCTGCAACTAATGAAGCTATACAAGGATTAAACTATTCTGATAGTGGTGCTGCTGGTAAAGGATCTCAATTCTCTAGCACAGGTACATTTAGTTCTACTCATACAACACCTGCTGCTCCAACTCCAGCTCCACAACCTGTACAACAGGATACTAGTAACGATGATAACTTTAATGATACTCATGGTACTTCATCTGGTGGTGCTGCTCATAGTGGTGGCTATGGTGGATATGCAGATGATGCAGGTGCAAGTGATTCCGGTGGTGGAGGAGGAGGTAAGTAATGCCGTTTAAAAGTGATAAACAAAGACGATACCTCTGGTCTCAGAAACCTGATGTTGCTAAGCAGATAGCTTATAAACAAGATGGTGGCTGGTGGAATAAGAAGATGGCAGGATCTCCTCAATTTAGAGGATTTGTCGATGATGTAGATGATATCTACGAAGAGATTAATCCTATGAATTATGATAAGAGATTTAGAAAGAAAGTTGGAGACTATGATCTTGACAATAATCCTAATTATTATGATACACCAGTACATTATATCCCGAAAGGTAGAGATTACTCCGGTGAAGCAGAACGTATGGCAGAAAATAATGCTAAGATTAAAGCGTTAGCTGAACAATATAATTTTAAATTTGATGAAGGTGGAGATGTTCCCATGATGGACGATAGAAAACCTAGTAAGATTACTAAGAAAGACAGGTATGGTAATTCAGTTACTGTTGAATACCAGCCGGAGGTTAAGCCTATTGATCCAACTGCATTAGCAACTAAAGCAATGGAGATGGATATGGAAGTACCTGAAATCTCTATGATGGATATAGATGAAGGACATCCTGGCGAACCAAGAGGTTCTGATACAGTTCCAGCATGGTTAACACCTGGTGAATTCGTAGTCAATGCAGAAGCAATGAGAATACCTGGAGCACAAGAACAAGTTGAAGCTATTAACAATCAAGGTAGAGCTATTCAACAAGAACAAGGTGGATCTATACCGTCTCACTATGAAGGTGGTGGACAGGTTAGTAATCCATTAGCAGACATCTGGAATATGTGGACTCATATAGAGAAACCAGTAGAACAGAGTGAACAACAACAAAAACAACAGCAAGAGAAAGGTTTATTAGATTACGTTAGTCCTGCTGACTTACTTAAGTTAGGATTAGGATTTCAAGGTGGTGGTAATGTACCTTATTTAGCTGGACCTATGTTAACTGAGCCTCAATACCAAGATGATGGTGGTTGGGTAACAGAAAATTTACTAGATAAACTAGCTGAAGTAGAAAGCGGAGGAGATAATGAAGCTGTATCACCTGTTGGCGCGCTCGGTATGTATCAGTGGATGCCTAAGTCTGCTGCAAAAGCAGGTTATGGAGTTGAGCCGTTTGACCCAAAAGACCCCAAAGCAGCTAGAGCTGCCACTAAAAAGTACCTCACCAACATGCAGAAGTATCATGGATTTACTCCGGAAGAAACTTTAAGAGCATATAACTGGGGACCAGGAAATGTAATCAATCATAAGAAAGGTAAGCGTAAAGATATACCTGCTGAAGCATTGAATTATCCTGGTAAGATATTAGGTATAGAGAATACTCAAGGTGTTACACCACAAGGTAAAGATATACTTGAAGCTATGCCAGTAGGAAGACCATCTAAACCTGCATTGGAAAAGATGTCTGACTTACCTACACCTAGACCTGATGATTTAACTATGCCTG
>JAYJLX010003569.1:0-18626 GCA_036873525.1 Chalinula nematifera | reverse complement strand
ATTTATGTGGCTGCTATTGTAATAACTATTTGATCATTGTCCTAACAAGCCTATATTTACGTACTGCATGTGTAAAGGCCAATTCACATTATAAACGTAACCTAAACATAACATCAACCTAACGAAATCGAATACACAGGAAGAGTACGAACCGTTAATGTGATGTAAATAATTTGAAAAAATTTCAACTATATGTATTAGCGATATATGTTAAAGATTTGTACTCTTCTTGTGTTTTTGCCTTTGTTATGTTAGCGTTACATTTAGATTACATTTGTAGTGTAAGTAAGTGAGTGTAATGATGACTTCTCATAAACTGCAGTGTACATTATAAACAATAATTGTTATAATTACACTTGCATGACAGTAGTTCTTGTACCAGTGCATGCTCAATCCAGATACATTAATTCATGCAATCATAATTATACAGCAATAAACGTACATACAGCCCTAAAATGAAATTCTAATTGAGTTATGTGCAGTATAGTTAATTAATGTTTTATCTGGCAGTATAGTTAATTAATGTTTTATCTGGCAACTTATACTTTCAATATGCACTATTATAATTGAATTCAGCATTTGCATAATCCATTAGATCTATTATTCAATTAAAAAATGGCTCGAGCCTTTAACAATTCAATTAGCATAGTCATTATTTAGCGGTAAACTATAGCAGACCGAAGTATAACTGGTTAAAGCCATAATATTATTTTTGTACAATAAACCCCCGCCTTCAAACTATTATGGTATATGCCATAATAAACCCTTCAAGGGTTCCTGGGTATTATATAGTATAAAAAAGAATGCTATGATTTATGACATCACTCTATAGGCATGCATGTGTAATCACAACCCTTTCACTAGCTCCTCTTTATAAAAGCAGCAGGGTTACTTGAGATGAGACACGACAAGTAGATCTATAGTCAGTCCACTACTGAAATCAAGTTTCTTCATCTAAAGCATATAGTTCTTCACATTCCCTCTTCAACATGGCAACACCAACCATACAAGGCCAGAACCAGCTGGTGCTACTCTCGTTACTAAAAATGCCCGATTAATATAATCCAGCAAGCAGATATTGCCGACATTAAAGAGATACCCAACCTCCCTACCCATCAGGCAGCTGCTAAAGTCCAGGCTAACAAGTGGATTAGTGATTATTGGCCCCAAATCATCAAGATCACTGCAGACATCATTGACTTTGCCAATACATACCAGGCTATGCATGACTAGCTGAAGACATTGGCTCCTAAACTTCAATCTGGAGATAAAACAACTAAGGACGAGTTTATCCAGACTCTGCAGGTTGTCTTGATTGATGCTCTATAAGAGAAGTCAAAAAATGCTAAAAGTATTGCTACCTCCATTTTGCAATTCCATGATGAGTTTCAGCCATTGTACAACGAATTCCTAAAAGACTTCACCCAAGTGGATAAGAAGCTGCCACAGGATAATGTTAAACTTGCTGACAAAAAGGCTGATCTAGCTGAATGGGAGACCAAAGCTGAAAGTTTCGAATTCTCTGCCATCGGTTTGGGTGTAGCAAAACCAGCCACAGCAGCTGCAACAATCTTTCTTGCTCCAACAGGATTTGGTTTACTCATTGGTGGTATTCTAATGGCTTCGGAAATTGCTGCACTGGCAACAATGCTTGGTCTGTATGCTGACGCCATGCGTCACGTTAATGATCTGACTAATGAGATAAATGATTTAAAAACTGAAGTAGCCTAGCTTACGTTAATTGAAAAGCAGATATCAGGTCTCCAAAAGCATACTCTGAATGTCGTCACCACCTCTGCAGATGTTGCCGATGGCTGGGTGGCACTGGAAGATAACCTCAACAACACCATAGACCGCCTGAAAAAATTAGCACCAGAGGAAATAGTCACTGTCATCAATAGTAATTTTGAGGCTGCCAACAACGAGTGGGGAGAGGTACTAAAGCAAGCTGAAACTCTTAAGCCAAATGGTGGCAGACTCCCGAGAAGACATTCAGCTCTTCCAAAGATATGCTGGATGCCATCGATAAACAAGCTGGTAGAAAAACCGGAGCATAAGGGATTGTTCGTCTATTTACTTAAGAACTTGCTATTGAACTCGCATACATTTAGAGCTGCTATTATTTTTTAATTATTATCTAGTGAACTTTGCTACAGGGGTTAATTTTTTAGCTTTGTGTAGCATATACTTTATTCATTTCAATATTCGCAATTGCAAAATAGTTTATTTCTAATGTTTTGGAAGTCCAAACATGCATTATTGTAATTGCCAGTGCATGTGCCATAAAAATTCAAACATACTATGAGTGAATGAATTATAACAGTAAAGACTATAGTTGCACCCTACCCCACCCAATACTGATACATGTACCAGCCCCACCCAATATATAATAAAAGAATGTGGATAGAAAACTGAATAAATAGCTGTCCATTATATAATGTCCTTACAAAAGGATGTATTTAATTTGAGGTTTTCACTAAGCACTTGACACAATACTGAAAAAAAAAACTTTTTCAGGGTTGTAAAATGCCGCACTTTCTAACATTAATAATTTGATACTATACTAAACCCATAACACATACTACTACTACTTGTTTTATAGTTTAAAAATCAGAATCGTCTAGTTCATTGGTATCTAATGTAAGTAAGCACATGTAATTACCTACATGTACTAGTATATGACTATAATATGGTATTTTTACGTGATTCAATTTTTGCGAAAATTGAGCATGCACAATACTTAATGTACATAGCACAAAATTAGTATGTGATTTAATTTTTGCTATTTTTGTTGCCAGCAAAAATAAAGTCACAGTAAAAATATCCAGTTATACGGTATGTTAAAGATTATGTACTCTTCCTGTGTATTTTCCTTTGTTATGGTAATGTTACGTTTAGGTTACATTTGTAGTGTGAATTGGCCTTTATACATGTACAGTTGTACCTGTTGATCTTCATTATACAAACAAGTGTAATGATGATGGTTTCTCATAAACTACAATATACATTATAAACATATACATTATGAACAATAATGGTTATAATTACACTTGTATGACAGTAGTTCTTGTGTGATCAGTGCATGCTCAATCCAGATTCATTAATTCATGCAAGTAACATACAGTATTTGACAGTACTTTGTATAAGGTAATTACGGTGTTGTGTGCCCACTTTTTTTTGACACATACTGTGCATGCAACCCTAAAATGAAACTCCAATTGAGTTATAAGCAGTATAGTTGTTATAGTTACATGTAATTAATGTTTTATCTGGTAGTACAGTTAATTAATGTTTATCTGGCAACTTATACTTTCAATATGCACTGTTATAATTGAATTTAGCATTTCCATAACCATTATTATTCAATTAAAAATTGGCTCGGCCTTTAAAAATTCAATTAACGTAGTCTTTATTTGTAGCGATAAACTATAGCAAACCAAAGTATAGTAATGGTTAAAGCTATTAATTTTCATACAATTAAACCCCCTTTTAAGCTAGGGTTTATGCCTTAATAAACCCTTGTAGGGTTCTTAGGAATTCAATAGTAGAAAAAATAAATAAAATCCCACAATTGAGATCATGTTACCGTTATGACATCACTAGGCATGTGTAATCCCAACCCTTTCACTCCTCTTTATAAAAGCAGCAGGGTTACTTGAGACAAGACAAGTACACCTAGTCAGTCCAATCAAGTTTCTTCATCTAAAGCATATAGTTTCTTCACGTTCCCTCTTCAACATGGCAACACCAACCATACAGGGCCAGAACCAGAAGGATACTGTAGCTGGTGCTACACTCGTTACTAAAAATGCCCGAGCAATTATTCAGCAAGCAGATATCCCCCACATTAAAGAGATACCCAACCTCCCTACCCATCAGGCAGCTGCTAAAGTCCAGGCCAACAAGTGGATTGATGATATTTGGCCCCTAATAATCAAGATCACTGAAGATATCATCGACTTCGCCAATACATACAAGGCTACGTACGACCAGCTGAAGACATTGGCTCCTAAACTTAAAGATGGAGACAAAGCAACGAGTTCATCCAGGCTCTACAGGTTGTCTTGATCGATAGTTTACAAGAGAAGTCAAAAAGTTCTAAAAGCATTGCTGCCTCCATTTTGCAATTCCATGATGAGTTTCAGCCATTGTACAACGAATTCCTAACTGACTTCACCCAAGCGGATAAAAAATTATCACAGGATAATCTTCAACTTATTTGAAAAAAAGGCTGATCTAGCTGATTGGCAGGCCAAAGCTGATGGATTTGAATATGCTGCTATAGCTCTGGGTGTGGCATTACCAGTAACGGCAGCTGCAACATCTATTTTATCAGCAACCGGAGTTACTTTAGTTATTGGTGGCATCCTCATGGCTGCTGAATCTGCTGCACTGGCCACTATGCTTGGTTTGTATGCACGCAATGCATCACGTACACGACCTGACTAATGACATTGACGCTTTGAATACCGAATTAGCTCAGCTTAAGTTGATCGAAACACAGATATCAGGTCTCCAGAAGCATACTCTAACGGTCGTCACCACCTCTGCAAATGTTGCCAATGGATGGTTGGCACTAGAAGAGGATCTGAACAACACCATAAATCGTCTAAAGAAAATAACACCAGAGGAAATAGCCATTGTCATCGATATTCAATTAGACGCTGCCAATAACGAGTGGGGAGTGGTACTGAAGCAAGCTGAAACTCTCAAACCAAATGGTGGCAGACTCCCTGAGAAGACGTTCAGCTCTTCCAAAGATATGCTGGATGCCATCGATAAACAAGCTGGTATAAAAACCGGAGCATAAGGGATTTGTCTATTTCAGTTAAGCACTTGCTATTGAACTATCGTACATGTAGAGTTGCTATTATTTTTTAATTGTTATACATCTAGAAAACTCTGTTACAAGGGGTTTTTTATTTTTGTGTAGCATATTATACCTTATATTTTTTAATATTCATAATAGTTAGTCGGTAATTGCAAATAATTAAATCCTAATGTTGTTTAATTAAGTTCAAACATGCATATATTGGCATTATTGTATTAGTGCATGAAAATTCAAACATATACATATAGTATGAGTAGTGTATGAATGGATTAATAGGCTGGTTGTGTGTATTTTAAATTAATTAAGTATAATATGACTGAGACCCCACCCATTGCCATACCAGCCCCTCCCAATATAAAAAAGATGTTAAGACAGATAGTTTGAAAACTGGGTAATGGGGTGTTACTCAGCTGGGAATCGGTATATACATCAAGGGCTACGTGTCCTTACAAAGAATGTATAATTTGAGGTTTCACTAAGCACTGCATCTGCAGTCAAAATGCTATATGTTTAATTTACACAATTAATACTGAAAGTATGATTTTTGACATCAAGACACCACGGCAACAATCAGCTACCGGAATAGTGAGACATCCACAGAATAAACAAGATATAAAAGAGGTACATCAATTAAATACACATACATGTACTTACTGTATATGTATGTACAGTGTTCTGTACATGTACTATGTATGTTGGTTCTATGGTTTCATGTTTATGTACAGTATATGTGACCTACATGTACATTATACATGCACATGTGTTTGTCTGATGCTAATATTGATTACACGTAGATTGGGTTAACTCTCCAAAAGGCTTTTTTTACTGTTTATATTGATACCCCGCCCTTTTGTCAATCTTCCAATATCCTCTTTTACTTGAGTACTAATAACAGCTACTATATTTACTATAGTCCCACTAGTTATTTCTATCACATGGAGTAAGGACTACTGCTTGTTTAGCTATTATAGTGTATATATACAGTACTAGTAGATACACAATTGTTCTGTAATGTAGATACACAATTGTTTGTAATGTAGATACACAATTGTTCTGAATAGAACAGGTTGTCAGAGAATCAACTCAAATGAAATTACATCACTATAAGCACATTTACGATCTTTCCTAACATTTCAACCAGCTATTGGCCTTCCTCAAGGATGAGAAATATCTTATTTATTGTGCTATAGCTCCATACATGCGTGTTACTATTCCAATGCTTCCATCTACCTGTTATTCCTTAATTATTATTTTGGGAATAATTCCCTCAGGCATATAGGAATTTTCTAGAGCTACAGTGCGTATATGTACTTGTAGCATATAGATTGAACCAACTGTCGATACATGTACATACAAAAAGGTTGCAGCAACTTTTAGTAGTTTGTGTATAATTATGCTATATTTTTTACGTGTTTTTGTGTGTTTGGTTATGTGGTCATCAATTGATTATAGTACATTATAATATGTACATTACATTATGTTTACATATGTGTATATACTGTACATAGTAGCTAGTAAGAGATTGTGTATACATTTAAGGCTGATTCACACTATATAAATATAATATAAAATTAATGTAATATGTATAATGAAAGTGAATACACAGGAAGAATATGAATTGTTAATATGACGTAACAAATTGAAAAAATTTTGATTCCTTATGTAATGTTAAAGATTTTTATTCTTCCCATGTATTCGCTTTTATTACATATACGTTATGTTTACGTTTTGTTTATAGTATGAATCAGCCTTTATAGTCTTATCTGTATTATGTGTGTTTGTGAGTGGTATTACTACAGCTCCGACCTTTATAGTTCTATCCAGCCCTAAATACAACAGCCCCGCCCTTTCTTTGTTTGATTATACTACACATACATGTACATATATACATGTACATGTATATAAGTTGTACTACATTATTGATGTGCTGCATCAACTACTAGCAGCCCTGAGGTATTTCAAAAATTGCCCGCTATGTTATTTTTATTCCAGCTACCACTTGAAATGATCATACATTGCCATTACCTACACATACTATTAAATGAGCTCATGAATATCATTAAATGGTATTGAGGAGGTTATAAGTGCGGTTGGGTTAAGATTGTAGCCAGTGAATCAGATGTGGAAATTGCCAAGTCATGTCAGCCTTTGATTTTTAGTTAAACTGTTTGATCAGTAGGAAAAGGCAAAAGAACAAAATTAATTTTCTATGATTTACCCCCTCATATAACCCATTTGACTTCATTATTACTAGCCAATTTGACTCTAATACAAGGTACGTAGTGTTGTACCTGTAGTTGTCCTGGCTGAAGAGGTCTGACAATCTTGAAAAAAAATTTCCACATCATTTAGTTATTGATGATGTCATATAGCACAGCTGTAATGATGTCATACAGCTACTAATTGGTTACACGTTATCAATGGTGCTACATTGCTATCCTAATATTCTATACCAGTATACAAGAGGATGATGATGGGTACCCAAATAGAATATCATAGTTCAATACCATAGCTAATGTTTACTGTAATTAGTTGTACGTAACCCCACCCCACCCCCCCCCCCCCTAAAAAAAATGTGGATAATACATGTATATCAACTTACTGTGAGTATAATTAAGTATATCTACTTATTGTGCATGTGTGTATAATTGTACATGTACAAGGTTGTTCTTACAGCTTTAATAATACCACAATTATAGTGGGTTGCAGTTTGGCATTTAATTTAATTGTTCTCGTCTCCTCTCCAGATGAGCCCCAAGGGGGTGGTTACTTGAACACGCCCACTGCTGCCTACCTACAATAATGGCCGCTATATATGAAGTACAATACACTATATAATAATGATAACAGTTATAAAATTATTAATTTTGTAGATTGTATAAGAAAAACAGTTATATATAATGTTGTTCAGAAGATAATTATTATTTTATTTTCCAAAATTTTTGGTATGTTTTCCCTATGTTTTCCCTTTTTAAATAATTTGTTAGGTTGCCTTATAATAATTTTTTTTAATTAATTGTCCTATCAAGCCTATCTTCCTGCTGCATGTGTTATCTGTTAAGTTGGTCTTTGCTATAAGTAAGCAAGTATACCAGTATGATTTGGTTTCGTATCAACTACAATGTATGCCAATGGGGATCTTGGTCAGAAATGCTCAATTAAGCCATGCCAATTAATCATCAGAATGCATAATGATATACAGATTAATTGATTCATAATAGTTATGTGCTGTTAATGGTTAATAGTTCATCCTGTGGATTTATAGTCATTAATTTGTATGGTTGTTGTAACTAATATCTGATTAACAATTGGCATAGCCTTCAGCATGAATTAAACTACCATGTAGCCTTAAGGGCCAGCATGTATGTAGCCTTAAGGGCCAGCTAGAATAGTAATTGGTAAAGCATTATCATAACAAACCCTTGCAAGGGTTGTTGAAAATTATATAGTATATAGGAAAAAAATAAAATCACACCATAATATTGATAATGAATAGCTTATGAGATCATGATATACATGTATGGTTTATGACATCACTATGCATAGCAATCACATGCTTTTCACTTATCTTTATAAAAGCAGCAGGGTTACGTGAGACAAGATACTATAAGTCAGTCAACTAAATCAAGTTTCTTCGAAGCATAGTCTATTCACGTTCTCATTTCAACATGGCAACGCCAACTGTACAAGGCCAGAACCAGAAGAATACCGTAGCTGGTGCTACTCTCGTTACTAAAAATGCTCGCTTGATAATCCAGCAAGCAGATATTGCCCACATCAAAGAGATACCCAACCTCCCTACCCATCAGGCGGCTGCTAAAGTCCAGGCTAACAAGTGGATTAGCGATTATTGGCCCCAAATCATCAAGATCACTGCAGACATCATCGACTTTGCCAATACATACCAGGCTACGTATGATCAGCTGAAGACATTGGTACCTAAACTTCAAGCTGGTGATAAAACTACCAAGGACGAGTTCATCCAGGCTCTGCAGGTTGTCTTGATTGGTGGTCTACAGGACAAGGCCAAAAGTGCCAAAAGCATTGCTGCCTCCATCAGGCAATTCCATGATGAGTTTCAGCCATTGTACAACAAATTCCTAACCGACTTCACCCAAGCGGATAAGAAAATGACCCAGGATAATCAAGATATACTAAACAAACAAGCTGATCTAACTGCATGGGAGGGCAAAGCTGAAGGATATGAATATGCTGCCGTAGCTATGGGTGTGGCATTACCAATCACAGCAGCTGCAACAGCTATTTTGTCAGAAACCGGAGTTGGTTTAATCATCGGGGGCATCCTCATGGCTGCTGAACTTGCTGCACTGGGCACTATGCTTGGTTTATATGCTGACGCAATGCATCACGTCAATGATCTGACTAGTCAGATTAATGCTTTAAATACCCAAGTAGCTCAGCTTAAGTTGATCAAAACGCAGATATCAGGTCTCCAAAAGCATACCCTGAAGGTTGTCACCACCTCTGCAAATGTTGCCGATGGCTGGGTGGCACTGGAACAGGATCTAAACAAAACCATAGACCACCTGAAGACAATAACACCACAGGAAATAGCCATCATCATCAATATTCAATTAGAAGCTGCTAACAAGGAGTGGGGAGTGGTGCTGAAGCAAGCTGAAACTCTCCAACCAAACGGTGGCAGACTCTCTGAGAAGACATTCAGCTCTTCCAAAGATATGCAGAATGCCATTGACCAGCAAGCTGGTAAAAAAACCGGAGCATAAGTGATTCGTCTTTTTAGTTGAGCAATACCTATTAAACTTAATCTTATACATAGAGTTACTATAATTACTTTTTAACTATTGTTAAGTATATTTAGTGAAACTCTCACTGTTATGATTAAGGGTTTTTTTTCCTAATCAAGCTTTGCACATATATATCCTTATTCATTTCAGAATTCATAATAGCCTAGGTCGTGCGAATAGTTTATTTCTAATGTTGTGAAAGTCCACGCATGCATTATTGTATTTGTGCACTGATGAAAATTCGATTTGACACATAATACGAGTGAATGGATTAACAGTAAGGGCTACTTGTGGAGTAATTATGAGTGGAGTCCACCCTACCCCACCCAATACCATACCAGCCCCTCCCAATATGAAAAAAATAATGTGGACAGATAATAAATGTACTGGGGTGTTAACTGATAAACCAATACTGAGTGTATACCTATTATAATCAAGAGCTGCATGCGTAGCCTTACATGTTTAATTATTTAATTTATACAACAAAAAAAAATTTATCAGGGTTGTCAAACTTTTTCAGGGTTATCAAATAAATGCACTTTCTAACATCATTGTTATTAATTCTAATGCAATGTGAGCATCCACCTATGCAGCTTAGACATTTCATTTTCTGTAACTATAATTATAATGTCATAGGATGAACATGATTACTTAGTATTAGGATTACTAATTAAATTATGCTCACTAAAGTCAGTTTGCTGATACGTACCTCGATCACCTAATGTATATATTACTGTAACATGCAGTCTGCTATACTACATAACACATACAGCTACTGTATACTATATACTCATTGTTTCATTGTTCAAAAATCAGAATCATCTGAATTGTTTCAGCATCTTAGGGTACTCAGTATACATTAGTTTATAGCCGGGTATTAGCCCATGTAAATTACCTACTGGTTTATTGGTCATCATTTCGATAGCATTGATTTATAGACCATATACTACATGCATGTTTATGTACACTGTTGACGCACATTGTATTACTGTATATTAATTAAACTGAATTATGATCATCTATATTGGTGCAATTAATTATAATGAATCCAGTACAGAAAGATGATGCCAACATGGAATAATGGGGCTGGCTGACTTTACCCATAAGGACGATGGGAGCCTAAAGCTTGAGGAGAAGATGGAAGTTCAGCTTTAACTGCAACTACCAAAAAAAATACAGTGTCATGCATTGACAATGGCATTCTAAAGTGCTGTATTTGCAACAAACCACATGTGGATTGATGATATGGCCCCAAATCATCAAAATCACAGAAGACATTATCGACTTTGCCAATACGTACCAGGCTACATATGAGCTGAAGACATTGGCTCCTAAACTTCAAGCTGGAGACAAAACAACCAAGGATGAGTTCATCCAGGCTATACAGGTTGTCTTGATCGGTGGTCTATAACTATAAGAGAAGTCTAAAAGTGCTAAAAGCATCACTACCACCATCAAGCAATTCCATCACAAGTTTCAACCATTGTACAACAAATTCCAAGCTGACTTCACTGAAGCTAATAAGAAGATGACCCAGGATAATCAAGATAAAATATCTGAATTAAATTCATTGAGGTGCAAAGCTGAAGGCTACTCTGCTGCTGCCATAGGTTTGGGTTTGGCAGTGCCAGCCACTATATCTGCAGACGCCTTTGTCTCTGAAATGGGAGTAGGCCTAATCATTGGAGGCATTCTTGTGGCATCTGAAATCGCTGCGATGGTCACAATGCTTGTTCTGTATGCAAAAGCAATGCATCGTATCAATGAGTTGACTAGTCAGATTAACAAATTAAAAACTGAAGTTAATTGCTCAGCTAACCAGATCTGATGAGAGGTCTCTTTACCCATACTCTGAAGGTCCTCAACAACTCTGCAAGTGTTGCTGATGGATGGGATGTTCTGGAACTGGAGCTCATCGCAACCGTAAACCACCTCAAGAAGATAACACCACAGGAAACGGCCACTGTCATCAATAATCAATTAAAGGCTGCCAATTGGACATGGGGAGTTGTACTGAGCAAGCTGAAACTATGCAACCAAATGATGGCAGACTCAATGAGAAAAAGGTTGGCTCCGCTGAAGAAATACAAAATGCCCTCAACAAACAAGCAGGCATATAAGGACCATCACTAATGTAAAAACATATAATTAACCATCATTGTTCATTAATTGTCACATTGTCTGATCCCTCAAGCTCCCATGCACTAGCTGAGCTCGTCATGCATGTACATATTTTTTTTGCTATGACTTTATTAGTTCACTGAATTAGGCTAAAATTGATTTAAGAGGTTTAAAATAGTTGATACACATACACATACATACATACATGTACATACATACATATGCTGCAGCCATTAAAGGGTCAAGTGAATGAACTAAAATAAGAACACCTGCATACACAACCCTGCTAAAGTTTTTACAACAGCTAGAGCTGTTTATTTAATAGAAGTTGTTTGGCTTTCCGGTTCACTAGGAAACTAAAGATCTAATCATATAGAATGATGGTAAGTGACATCAAGCATGACCAATAAGTTGTGACATCACTAATGGTTAGCTTAGTATATAGACAGACCATTACATCACACATTATGTATGTATAGTCTCAATCAAAAGCAACCCAGCGCCACACTGCATGCTCAATCATTGCTTGTATTATATTTATACATTGCTGGATCATATTCTTAAATGGCATCAAAACCCACCGTACAAGGCCAGAACCAGAAGGATACAGTAGCTGGTGCTTGTCTAGTCACTAAAAATGCCCGTTTGATTATCCAGCAAGCAGATATTTCCCACATTAAAGAAATACCCAACCTCCCTACCCATCAGGCAGCTGCTAAAGTCCAAGCCAACGAATGGGAAAAAGATATTTGGCCCCAAATCATCAAGATCACTGCCGACATCATCGACTTTGCTAATACATACCAAGCTACGTATGACCAGCTGAAGATATTGGTTCCCAAGCTGCAAGCTGGAGACATAACAGCCAAGGACGAGTTCATTCATGCTCTAGAGGTTGTCTTAATCGGTGGTCTAAACGCCAAGTCAAAAAGTGCCCATACAATTGCTGCCTCAATTAAGCAATTCCACGATCAGTTTCAGCCATTGTACAACCAATTTCAAACTGACTTCACTCAAGCAAATACGAAGTTGACACAAGATAATCAAGCCATCCAAACTAAGCTGGCTGAACTAGCTTCATGGAAGGCCAAAGCTGAAAGCTACTTTTATGCTATGATAGGTTCGATGGCGGCATTACCACTCTTAATAATTGCATCATACTTTTTAGTTGCCACAGGAGTAGGTATAATTGGTGCCGCCCTGTTGTTAGCCGATGGCATTGCAACATCTACGCTAACTGTTCTGCATGCTGAAGCATTGCATCACGTCAATATTTTGATTAGTCAAATAGACGCATTGAAGACTGAAGTGGCTCAGCTTACATTGATCGAACATCAGATAACGGGTCTTCAAAAACATACTCTAAAGGTTGTCAATGCCTCTGCACAGGTTGCTGATGGATGGATGGTTTTGGAACAGGATCTCAATAAAACCATAGCCCACCTGAAGACAATAACACCACAGGAAATAGCCAAAATCGTTCCTCAATTAGACGCTGCCAACATTGAATGGGGGACAGTACTGAAGCAAGCTGAAGCTCTTCAGCCAAAGGGTGGCAAATTAGCCGAGAAACAGTTAAGCTCTTTCAAAGATATGCAGAGTGCCATCAACAAGCAAGCGGGTATATAAAAAAAATCAGGCCCAGTAGTCTACTGTCAGAATAAAAATTAACTTGTTATTAATAATTATAGTTTGATTTGTAGAATTTAGTATAATTATAGCGTTCTTAAAAAAAATAATCAGTCGGTTTGTTTTGTTTTGTATACCTTCATTGTAAATGAAGGCCTTAGTTAAATAATTGTACATCTTCCCTTATGCAATATGTTGTACCAAAAAGTAATCCAGTTTATAGTCAGTCATCACTACTTTTGGCACAATGTACATGTACATGCACTCTTACACATTTAAGCCATTAACGTGGCATATCAACTATATAGTGTATACTGATAATTGCATACACATGCATTACATTAAATGATCATTTATTAATTGGTGCAGTTAATCCAATACAAGTATGTCTTTAATGTATATGTACACTAGCTGTTGCGTTATCAGTGCTAATGTGCTGTTATCATCATAATTATACATACGAGCGAGCGTGGTTTATGAAATATCACCGAATAAACATGCTTCATATTTATGGGAGGAGCTAATTTTTGATTTTATCCGATAGAGTACGTCACCATATTGCTAGAATAATTCAGTACCTTAAATTCTTAATTTAATTATTGATAAACATAACCGATCGTATACAACATTCAGTTGCCAAACTATTATTTACAATATTGCAGTTCTTTTACTACTATATGACCAATCCCACTGATACACCCTATGTAGTGAGCCACATTTTAAGGAAACTTAACCATTCAAACACTATATATTTCTTTTTTTAAGAAATTAAAACATAATTATATTATCATACTAACTGTTATATAAATAGCAAACCAAACACACAAAAAAAGTTAATCAAATTCTTCACACATGCAGGATCCTACAGCGTCAAAAGAAAACATCACCATGATAAAGTGTGCATGGGAACCACAAATACAAATGTATTATGCATTTACCTATGACTCATATCGCCCATCAGTGGTCAGGTGTTTGATAATGCAACTTGATACCTTAAAATAAAAAAAACTAGTAGCATTCCTACATACTATAGTATGTCCACATGTCCATGTTTATAATTTTGTTTGTGATAAGATGTTGACATAATTTTTACAGCTGTAAAATCAGTGAGAATTTTATTCATGATAACACTTTTTTAACACTTTTTTTGATCACAAACAAAAATTGTGAAATCACACATTTTTCAGTAATGAAGGCTAAAGTGAACATAATATAAGGCATGTATTCAAACACAAACATAGTGTAACTCACTAATTGCATGTACTCACCAGTACGCATGATTCAGTAGTAAACCAGGGGAGTATCAGATGACCTGCCTCTGTCAAGAACCAGTATACCGGCACCTAGTGCACACATTGTCAGGCTACTATATAAAAACAAGTAATTAAACAACTCTGATTTACAGAACAGCTCTATATAGCCTGATTTGGTCTGTGTACCTTGTGTCCAAACCATTTTTAAGTGTAGGACATTGTGTGTTGTTGATGATGAATGCATGGGGAGAGTTGAATCCTGGTGAACTCCAATGTAAAACGTTAAAATCTATGTGCATGTACTAAATTATGACCACACCCAATGCTAAGGGTATTGTATGGTATTGTATATGCCTGCATTATATAGTCCATCACTATCATGCATTAGTAACAGTCTCATATAACCCAGTTGAGGAGGGAATGATAGTGTCTTGACTTGGCAAAGATTTAATCGAATTCTTCGTAGAGTTTCCTTGATGTCTTTATGCATTGTATATACATTTATCTTATAGCTTTTTCCTCTAAAGTTATATATAGGCTTATATAGGTACATGTATATACTCATTTTGTAGCATATACGATTTCTTTATAGTATGTTAACTATTTTGCTTTATTGCTTTATTCTATTTGTGTAATAATTATAGCTGATCGACGGAAATCTGATGCTGATGATTACGTAAGAGTATTCATGCAGCTACATGTACATGTCTCATGAAGCACTTGCCGCAACCATAATTCAAAGACTCATTACAGAGTATCCTGATGTTACCTGGGTAGCCGTAGTGTATGATCCGGTTTCTGGCTTTGATAAGCATACCCTGTACAGCAATGGACATTACGTGTATTATCACTTCCGCTATTATGGCAAGAATTTTGTGGTTGGTCATTACTCTAGTACTCGGGTAGGGTTTGGCTAATGCAATAACTGGAGCAGCTGCTAGTTCTTGTAAGAAGTATTGTGCTGACCCAGCGTGCTGGTTCCCAAAATACAATATTGATTTGGGTTCTTGGGGTTTGGCACTGAATGGTCGTTCATGGAGCTTCGCAGTAAGTATATTTGCCGCTGGAAGAAAAGAGCCGAGTGGAACTGTCCTTACTTAGTGCATATGCATACGGGTCTGCGGAAGTTGACTGGGACCATAGAACAAATCGCTATACTATATAGGATAATTTTTTGGAGTTACGGCGGCTGCATCTGTTATGGCAGATTGAACTTTCTTAATTTTTGTAGAACAGCAGAATTGAGTTTTAGAATTGAGCTCTAATTGAAATAGGCCTTCTTTTATTTTTTTTTTTTTGAAGTGATTTTTCAGTATTATTATTATTTTTGCTCAGTAACTTAAGTAGGTATTATACTTGTGTATGAATCATTATGCCTTTATGAACACATTAATTGAATTGAATATAGTTTAAGAGCCACACCCAAATCATGAATAATGAATAATGTAGATCTATAGTACGTACATGTATCGACTAAAGAAAAGCGAAGAAGAATAGTACATAGTAATCATTCATATATATACAATTCCAGATAACAGTGACTTCTAAGAACCCTGAAAAATTATTTGGAGACACAAATTTGGCTGAATAGCCATCAATACGTGAGTTACTTACAGTCCTTTTACGCTTTCACTATAAATGTTCGCCATATTGTCTTATATAGAATACACGTGCAGCATGCTTAATTGTGTGGGTGGGCTAGATTCGTGTAATATGTTTGCGTGGGTGGGCTATCCTACCAGGTACTAATGTACATGTTGAGTGATTCCACAAAGTTCTCTCCACAGAAAATTAATACATGATTGCTTACAGCACCGTGTATCCTTGCTACCGACTGCATGACATCATGTGTGCATGTACTAAGAAATGACAAAAGGATTTTGCCTCTGACATCTTCAAGAATCTTTCATACTATCGAATCAGTACCCATTAGTACGAGGTAATTAATCCTATGGTACTGTATAATACAGACGAAATGGTGGGTATATCCACTATATAGTTTGCTCTGTTTATAATCTATAGCCCTGTCATATTCTCTGACACTAGTTGCATACCAATTAATATTTTCTAATTGGTAACTTACTATAGTGATACTGCATGATCAGGTTAATTACATAATAGTTCAATATAGCAGTATACTTTATACTCCCACTTTTACATAGCTCTAAGAGCTCCTACATGTATATTATAAGATCCTATGTTATGGAGCTTATACCATATAAGTGGGATCTTTCGTATGGGGAAAGTTTCGCATTTTTGGGGGCGTATTGCATGGGAGCTGATTCGTGAAATTATTACTTTACAACTTAAATATGATAACTTTATCATGTTTTTTTTCTCCTCGTGAAAACACTACCTTAATGATTGGGCAATTCGTGGAAGTTTATCCACTGAAAAGATTCCACTTATACGATATCATCTTCATTATATGTAATAGACCTACTATATACATGTACATGCATGTACTATGAGGTACAGTACTGACCACCATCACTCCGATATGGATGATGGTCTATATGCATGTTTTAATTAATTGTTGATCCCCAGCTGTATGTATGGACTATTCCACGTATAATATTTAGTAAATATTGTAATTGTTGGCCCGCAGCTAGCTGTATGGACTACCGTCTGCATCATAGTACACACATAGCTGGTATGGTTGATGGTGCATGTTGCCATGTATTTAAATTTGTGATAAATAACATGTTTGCAATTGAAGAGATTCATGAAAAATAAATTTGATGAGTTATTTACAAAATTAATAAAGCAGCGTGTTTCATGCACGAATGCCTGCTTTTATATTGTATGACATCATTTTATGTCACTTGATTAGTGTATAAGTAATTAAGGCTGGTCCACACTATAAACGTAACGAAACGTAACTTTAACGTAATGAAAGCAAATACATGGGAAGAGTACGAATCGTTAACGTGACATAGGGATAGAAAATATTTAAATTCATTACGTCACATTAACGATTCATACTCTTCCCATGTATTTGCTTTCGTTATACGGTTAACATTACGTTTCGTTACGTTTGTAGTATGAACCAGCCTTAAAATGTTGATAACTATATATGTCATTGATCCCAGTCTGTTAATAATCTCAGCACTCGTTAGTTACAACTCAATGCCACAGTATATGCGGGGGCTGACTTTACCCAGAAGGACGATGGGAGCCTAAAGTTTGAAGAGAAGATGGAAGTTCAGCTTTAACAGCAACTGCCAAAGAATTACAGTGTGACAGTCATACATTGATAATGGCGGCATTCTAAAGTACCATACTGTATTTGCAACAAACCACATCCACTTCTTTAATTCGAGCATATGTTAATTACCTGTACACACTGTTAACACACAGCACATGAACATATACTAATATAAGTGCGTGTTGTAATTTATTGATGAATATAACAATAAGCCATCACAAAATTATAGTTTGTATCTTGGCTCTTTGCTCTCTATACCATTGTGACAAGTTTGAGCAGTGTAGCATGGCAACCTCATTAGGCTACAGGCACAAGAATACAGTAGCTGGTGCTACTCTTGTTACTAAAAATGCCCGATTAATAATCCAGCAAGCAGATATTCCCCACATTAAAGAGATACCCAACCTCCCTACTCATCAGGCAGCTGCTAAAGCACAGTCCAACAGGTGGATTGATAACATTTGGCCCCAAATAATCAAAATCACTGCAGACATCATCGACTTTGCCAATACATACCAGGCTACATATGACCAGCTGAAGACATTGGTACCTAAACTTCAAGCTGGAGACAAAACAACCAAGGATGAATTCATCCAGGCTGTAGAGGTTGTCTTGATTGGTGGTCTAAAAGAAAAGTCGAAAAGTGCTAAAAGCATCGCTGCCACCATCAAGCAATTCCATCACAAGTTTCAACCATTGTACAACGAATTCCAAGCTGACTTCACTGAAGCTAATAAGAAGATGACTGAGGATAATGAAGAAATTCAAGACAAAATATCTGAATTAAATTCATTGAGGTGCAAAGCTGAAGGCTA
>JAYJLX010003347.1:30667-43858 GCA_036873525.1 Chalinula nematifera | reverse complement strand
TTTTTGAGTGAATTGCTACTATTAATGTATTTCAATGATATTTACTCTTATGAAAGTGCATTAAGAGGTGGTAAAATCGATTGAAAGAGGTGGTAAATGTGACTGAGGGGTGGTTAAAGCTTACCAAAACAACCACCATGGGGCAGAACTCTGTGTATTAAGTAATACATGTGATGTATGTAATATTGTTAAAAGTTCCGATACGATTTAATTATGTAAGAATTTATTAAGTGGGTGTGGTTTTTGTAGCAAGTGGCTAGTCTTATTGGTGCTGATCCCCGGGAAATCGTCTTCACTAGCGGAGCCACAGAATCTAATAATATGGCCATAAAGGTAAGAAACATCGTTTTTAGTAACGTTACATTTTAATTGCTGAAAGCCTTTATTAGCAATAATTATAATTATTATAATTACAGGGTATTGCCCATTTCTACAAGTCAAGAAAGAACCATCTAATCACATCTCAGACTGTAAGAGGGTGTACACCCATCATTATAAATCCCATGATGCCCCCTCCCCTCACCCCGTTTTAGGAACACAAATGTGTGTTAGACTCATGTCGTGCAATGGAGAACGAGGGATTCGAGGTGACGTATCTTCCTGTCCAGCCCAATGGTATCATAGACATGAAGGAATTGGAACGAGCCATGAGACCGACTACATCATTGGTATCCTTAATGTCTGTTAATAACGAGATAGGTGTCAAACAACCTGTACAAGATATCGGTATAGTCAGACATTTACACCTGTGTTTCGTATAATGTATCAAATCAAGATAATGTGTTTAATTACAGGTGAACTGTGCAGGCAGAATGGTGTGTTTTTCCATACTGATGCCGCTCAGGTAATTATTACCAGTGGTTGTCATGGCAATTAATTTGTTGCCATGGCTACCATACCCGCTCTCTTTGTATGTCTCATGCAGGCAGTTGGTAAGATACCTGTTGACGTGAACAAAATGAAGGTGGACTTGATGTCTATCAGTGGACACAAGCTATATGGACCCAAAGGTTACACATACACGTTATGTTGTAATTCAATTGGGTTGACTCCTTTGATTGCATTATAATTACCAGGTGTTGGTGCTCTATATGTTCGTCGACGTCCCAGAGTAAGGATTGAGCCAATCATGAGTGGAGGTGGTCAAGAGAGGTGTGGTTAATTAATATTCAATATAATTATTAAATAGATTAATTAATGTTAATTAAACAGGGGCATGAGGAGTGGCACTGTTCCCCATACTCTGGTAGTGGGACTGGGGGCAGCTTGTGAAATTGCTATGAATGAAATGGAGGTATGTTGCAGTGAAGGTATAATCGAGTTAAACTATTACCACAATCAACACAGCATATTCTAAGGACCTGCATATCATGTAGCTATACTACATGCATGTGTGATTAATTGGTTATATCAGATTTCTTACACCATCCTATGTTAAGTAGAATGCTGGATACTATACTGAGTTTAATATTGAGCGTATGTATAGATGTCAAGGTTGTATAAATAATCCCATGAAGAGATTTCCATTTCTTAGCTTAACGTTTCAAGAGTGGATCACATGTATTGCATTCAGTTAGCTCTTCATATTGATGTATTTTGGTTGATGTATTTTGTAATTTAATGAACTTTAATCCTCCCTCATATTTGCTGTCAACGATGTTATGTTTTTTATTTCTCAGTATGATTCTTCTCGTATTACTAAACTATCTGATCGTCTAATCAATGGTATTACATCACAATTGGATCATGTGATCCGCAACGGTGACCCCAAGGAGACGTATAATGGTAAGGTGGTGGGTGTGGTCACTTGTAAATGTTTAGTATGCCATGCCCATTTATATAGGGTGTGTCAACCTCTCGTTTGCTTTTGTTGAGGGAGAAAGTTTATTGATGGCATTGAAAGATGTGGCATTGTCATCAGGAAGGTGAGCTATGAGCATGTGAGAGGGGAAGTACCGGTTAATTAATCTTTAATTAAATTTACCGTTTCATTAAATTTAGTGCTTGTACTTCTGCTTCACTGGAACCTTCGTATGTGTTGCGAGCCATTGGAGCAGACGAAGACCTTGCCCATTCATCAATCAGGTTGGTTGTCATAGTAACGATTAATAGGGTGTGGTTGATTGATTATTAATAGGTTTGGTATTGGTCGGTTTACCACTGAAGAGGAGATCGACTACACTGTGGAGAAGTGTGTGACTAAAGTCAAGAAACTAAGGCAGATGAGGTCAGCTAGTTAGCTACAGTTGTGAATACATGGCCTCTGGTTTTAATGATGTACCAGATTCCTTGGATTAGACAATGTGTATGATACAGAAATCAAGTTATATGTAACGTGTTAATTCAATTTTGAATACCACATATTGCGTAACAAGACAAATCTTTTTTTGTACACCATTTCAATTTTGTACAAAAAAAAAAGCATTCTATATACAAAAATACTCCAGGAATATGGTACAAGCTAGTCGAATAACCTCTTATTTTTTTTTATAGTCCTCTTTGGGAAATGGTGCAAGAAGGAATCGACTTGAAGAGCATTCAATGGAGTCAGCACTGATGACTATACTAACTACAGACACACTCACTTGCATTATTTCTAGTATTTCGTACCGATTATGGCACATCAAAGAAACTATAATAATGTTTTATATTATTTGCTGAAACTATTATTTTGTATTGTGATATAACTATATAGACTAAGGAGTGTTTATGTTTTCGTTCCAAAATGATCAATTAATCTGTTCACAGAACGCTTTGAAGTAGTTGTTTGCGGTTTTTGGCCAGTCAAATAGACGCGGCCTGCGTTGTTATTTACAGTTGATTCATCATGGCAAGGAAAAAGTATGAATTGGCCCAGAGAGACGACGAGTCTTTCGCCAGGAATATCTGCTCGTTCGCAAACTTCAACGGAGTTGCGGTAAGTATTCTGTGAGAAATATTTGTCGACGATTTTTTTGTTTACAAATGAGGGTTGTTTATCGTTTCGATTTCAGCCCCTGAGCCTGGTATTGTTCATTATCAGCATTGTATTGGCGGCCACTGCCTTAGGGATAGACCGGTGGACGAGGCAAGACGTTGACAGAGGTAACGGGGTAACCATAGATTCCAGTACCAGCAAGATACAGGGCCTTACTAAAAGATGTGTTTCATACACCATCAGTGATGAGGTAATGTACAACATTACAATAATGCTTCAAGTTCAATGTTGTCAAATTATGACCATACTGTACTCTCCCCCAATTTCTTGTTTTCTCATACCCACTTCTATTATGCTCTCCTCCTATAACTTCTCTTTTCTTTAGTTGATCAGTCTAAATCTTCCATCTGAGCAGCTCCCCCAAGACTCCTGTCTCTTCAACAGTAGGCTGTCGTGTACGGACTCCATGGATTTCCTACAAAGCGCACACGATTCACCAGATATCGAAGAACTCCAGAATACGGACGATACAAATGATTGTAAAACAGGTCAGTGTCCATTAGCAATACAACTATATCCTAGTATGAAATGCTACAAATCATCTCCCAACCTCTCTGTGCAGTTCGTACTCGATTATTGGTGTCATTGTCCTTCATGATTATCGGTATCATTGTGACGTTCCTTGGGGCTGTATTCTCCTTCCCACTGTTCCATCGTGGTTTTTATATAATCAGTGCCTTATTGGGATTCACAGGAGGTAGGTATATAATGAATGGGGGGGGGGAGGGGCCGGTGGGGGTGATACATCACTAACTATTACATGCACCCTAATACCTAGTTACTAATTATTAGCATAATCAGGGTTAAATTTAGAAGCAACTATGAAAGAACTTAATGACAGCACAAGGGTGAAGTATAAGTGATCGTTTCATAATGGTGCATCCGTTATGTTTTGATAGAGCAAACGGTGTCACTCTCATTAGGTGGGGACAAAGTCAAACTGAACAGACTTTACAGTGAATCAAATCAGTTAATTAATCCATAATTTATGATTAGTTCGTTAAGTGATTAATTAGCTTGAAATGATCTAATTTCATGTACACAAATCAGCATGAATGATCAACTGTAAATATACCTGCTGTATATAACTGTTTTCAACATAGATTCATGTGTAATACGGTCATCACTTGTTAATCATTTTCCCTTCTCAGATATTGATTATTGTTATTATTTCTTTACTTACATAGCGTTATGTTATTCTATTGCTTTGGGTGTGTTTGAGGATTCCGATAATGACTTTGCTGGTTTCTTCTCTCTCAATGGGAGACCGTCTTCAGGTTGCATCGACGTCAGCTATGGATTAGCCATTGGGTCCATCGTCATCAACCTCATCGGTGTGATTGTGGTTACGCTGGCTTTCTGTTACAAACGTATCTCCAATGTATGGAATCAGAATAAAGATGATTGAAAGAGACTCGAACGCCTATACATGAGCTCTATATATATATACATCCCCTTCAGTTGTGCATAACTCGTCAGTATATCAAATAGAAAAAATTATTATTATTGTATACCTTTTGAAGACAACATTGAAACTAGTTTTTTGTTTTCTTATACATTCGGTTTACTTTCAAATTCTGATTAAAAACAGTATAACCAAGTGGCGGAGTAGTAAACAGTCAGCTAGTCATTATAATCATATGCGTGTATATAAGATACGCCGAGATAGTGGAGCATATACTAATGTGAATGTGTAGTTGTAGCTATTATATTGGACCCCCTGCCGTTTTATATTGACTATTGAAGACTATACCACTTCGGTACCACCTGCCACTGTTAATATTATTGTGTAAAATGAATGGCCGTATCTTCCCAATGATTATACTTCTCTTGTTTTTACTGGTGACTCTCTGTGCCTGCAGTAATAGCCCCATTGTGATAGGTTTGTCCTACTATAGTGTAGTGTAGCATGTAGTTACTGTATCCGCGGCATGTGTTAAATGTCATTTCATTTCTGGAACACCCTTTTCTCTCCCTCTTTCCAATAGTTCCTGGTATTCTTAGCAGTAAAATAAGAGCTAAACTCGATAAACCTACAACTGTACACTGGTACTGTTTAAAGAAGTGTGACTGGTTTACTCTGTGGCTGAGCTATGAACTGATCCTCTCCTTTCTCGACAGATGCTTTGTGGACAATGCAAAGTATGAATTATCCACTCATGTACATAATTATTAACATATTGGTAATTATGTTCGCATGAGTGGATCTTACGCTGTCTTATTGCATGCATTGCTTATGCCTGCCTGTCTTATTGCATGTATACTGTTGGATAGTGTTATAATGATCATCAAATATATCCATGCAGTGCTAACTATATAGAAAGTGTTTGAAATTTAACAAAGCATGCATTAATTTGTTTTGCAAAAAAATTGCTGAAAATACGAGTCGGAATGTAGGTTATATCATACTGAAGTTTCAGGAGGCCTATGTCGTGTATACACTATGCATAAAAGAAGGTAAAAACAATACAAAGTATACAAGTTTTACGAAACTTGCTGGAAATGCTAAGTTAGGTCATATCACATACTGAAATTCCAATATAGGTCATGCATATTTACATGAGAAGGGTAAGTACAAGTCTGTGTATTATGATTGAATAACTTTCACTGTATTCAAATATTATAACCAGTTATTTATTTCAGGTTGATATACATCAATGAAACTAGACAATACCAAAACAACTATGGTGTTCAAACGGAGATACCCGGGTTTGGGAGTGTCGATGGTATAGCATATCTTGATGATGATGGATTGATTCCGTATTTACACAAAATGATTCACTACCTAACGAAACACGGTGGATACACTCCAGGCAAGGACTTAAGGGGAGCGCCATACGACTGGAGACATGGAGTGGGTATGTATATGTATGTACTATAGTGAAATACATACAATCAGTGAAAGTTATAGAACCTCTCGAACACTATATTAATCAGTGGGATTAACTCGCATAAAATCAGTATGCTCCTCATATCAGAGCACTGAGGTATAGTTTTCTATAGGGAAGTCAATCATAATATACGCAAGTACCGAGACCTGTCAAAGCCATGTATTCTTGTTTCAGAGTTAACCTAAAGGTTCCACTGTACATATTTATACATAGTATGCATTATAATGGGCACTTTATTGTATTATTGCATTATATTAGGACAACTGAAGAATGACTACTTTAAACAACTTCAAAATCTGATTCAGGAAACATATTCTGCCAACGATGAAGCCCCGGTGACCATTATTGCCCACAGCCTGGGCGGACACATTACTCACCAGTTCCTGGCTCACTATGTCAGTCAGCAATGGAAGGATATGTATGTGAAGCAGTTTGTGTCTCTGTCTGGTGTCTTCGGAGGTACTGTTAAAACCCTCAAAGCATTAATATCAGGATCACTTGAAAACATACCTTATGGTAATCTGACCCTCTTCAGGGAGCTCGGGCGAACCCTCCCCAGTCTCATGTCAATGGTGCCTCACACGTTATTATGGAATGGGAACGAGACTCTTGTCACCACGGCAACTGGTGCATATACGGTTAATGATATTCATAAACTGTTCAAGGACATTGGTTATGATAACGGTACCCGAATGTATGCAGAGGTACAGGGGATAATCAACGACTACACTGCACCAAACGTGACCCACCACTGTTTCTATGGTAGCGAGGTGGCTACGGTAGAGAGCATAATGTATGACAAAGACCTTGCTGAGATGGATAGTACGGAAGGCAATGGTGATGGTACAGTGAACCTTCGATCGCTAAAGGCGTGTGAGCAGTGGGGTGAACAGGCAAAGGGGGTCTACTTGAAGGAATTCAAGGGTACAAACCACGTGAAAATGGTTACTGATTATAGAGTGCTAGAAGCCATTAAAGATCTGGTTGTGAATTGATACTATTTAGCTGCAAAGACTATAAGCTTTTGTTTGAAACTGCCCTTATAAAAAAATTGTGGTCAATAGTTATTAATAGTTATTCAGTATTGTTGATTATGGTAATTTATACTAATCACATTGTGCGTGTACACTATCGATATCTGATTTGTATGCCACGTCGACACAAAAATGGCGGATCTGCAACGCGTTGCTGTGATGGTAGCTGCGGTGCTCCTTGCACTAGGAGCGGCACCGTGCGAGAGTTCCAATCATTGTAAGAAGAGTCCAATCGTACTGAGTAAGCTGGACAATTTAGCTTAGAAACTTATGCACACTCGAGAGTGATTTTCGAGTAGTTTTTGTTGTCGTTGTTTACATGTGCAAGAAATGATGTCAATTGTTTTTGTCTCTTGTTGATATTTATCATTTATGGAACTAATAGTATATAAACTAGACAAAGATACTTGCACACATATCTAACTTGTAAGTTTTTGTTTTCCTTTATTTTTTGCAACAATTTTTTTTTTCAAGCTCTGCTCTGTTCCTTCCACTATTCCAATATAATAATTCAGCCTATATTTTGTATCAGTGTAGAAATGGCACCTGTTATTGTATTTAGTCCGTTAGGTAGGCATAGTCTAATCCCTCTTATTTCCAACCCTCTTCTCCACCCCCCATACATATAGTACCCGGTATCATGGGAACGCAGCTCGAGGCGCGACTCAACCACAAACACTCTAACCACTGGTACTGCTTCAAGACTTACAACGACTGGTACAGGCTTTGGCTGGATCTTGACGACGTGGCCGTGTTCACACAGAACTGTTTCCGAGAGAATATCAGGTATCAATAGTATGCTTATACATGGTTTATGTGCATGTACAGTGCAGCCCCTATACAAAGGATGCATTGGGGACAGAGAAAAGTATCCTTTATAGAGAGTTGTCCTTTCTACATAGGCCAATGTTACAAAAAATGCTATTTTGGTGAAACAAATAGCGTCCTTTATAGAGGGGTGTCCTTTAAGAGGGGTTCCACTGTATGTTTTGTGTACATACATGTATATGGTTATGGAGTATACCTTTGTTAACACTTGCATGTGACTATTGATATCCTTTTCAAGATAGGTGCCCCACAGTCTTTTTCATAACAATATTCATTGATTGTTCTATTATCAACAGGTTATATTACAATGAAACACTTGGTCGCTATAGCAACCGTAGGGGCGTTGACATCAGGGTGCTTCCGCCCCAGTTCGGGGGAACAGAGAGCTTCGAAACCGTCGATCCCAACCTCAGTGAAGCAGCCTATTTTGACAAGTTTGTGGATTATTTTGAAGGGCTTGGATACAAGAGGACCTATGATATAGTAGGGGCTGGTTATGATTGGAGGTTTGGGCCAGGTAAATTAGAGTTGACAACCAGTAATTGAGGAAGGAAGATAGGAGATATAAATTATAAGAGGAAGTGTGGTAGAGGGAGGTGGGGAGGGGGTGTGTGTATAGGGGATGTTTATGTTGTAATGTTTGTATACTAATTATGTGTCCAGGAAAAGTGTACAGCATTGTTTGTAATTATACTAATGGTTAATTTACAGTATTACAATTCTGTGTTCACATTACTTTTATATTCCATTAGCTGAATTAACAGAGTCTGGATATTTCACAAGTCTAAAGTTGCTAATAGAGAACACTACTGCTCGCTTCAATGGCTGCCCTGTGACTCTGGTTGCCCACAGTATGGGTGGGTTGGTGTCACACCATTTCCTGGTTGAAACTGTAACTCAACAATGGAAGGACACTCATATCCACCAGTATATAACACTGGGAGCAGTTTGGGGCGGGGCAAGTAAACCTTTGAAGGCTCTGATGTCTGGCGACAACGATCATATATTCAAACTAACAAAATCCCTGATCCTTAGGGAAGAGGAGCGGATGTTTCCCAGTTCCTATTGGCTACTACCCTCCATGAGTGTGTGGCCCAAGGGACAGGTTGTTGTGACCACGCCCACCAAGAATTATACGGCACACGATGTGGTGGACTTGTTAAAGATGCTAGACTATGATAATGGATTACACATGTATGAAGGTGTGGTCAAGTCGTCAGTTCAGGGGCTTCCCCCTCCCAATGTGACCACGTATTGTTTGTATGGGCTGACGTCAGATGACATCACCGAAGTGTCTTATCACTATGGAAACGGGGAATTCCCGGACAAGCAACCTTCGATTACAACTGGTCCAGGAGATGGCACAGTTAACAAGCAAAGCCTGGAGGCGTGTCATTTATGGGCGGGGGAACAGCCATTCAAAGTTCAGCACCAATTTTATCAGACAGATCATGTTGGGATAGTAAGGGAGGACAGTGTACTGCAATTCATACAGAAACTAGTACTTAACCTGTAGCCCTTGATTAACCAACTTTATTTATAGCTCATTCTTGTACTATACTTAACTATTATGCTGTATTGCTACTACCCCATTATTATAATTTAAGAATTTGTATGTTAGGATGCCAAACTGTGAGCTGTGTGTTGTAACAGACTACAGGTCTTGTAATCACAACAAAGAGAAGAAAATTTTGGACTGGGTGTGGCTACTAAAAAAAAAAAATGGAAGATAAATTTACTCATCTGCTACCTTGTCAGCTTCATCATAGATATACTACCCTTAAGTGGCTACATCGATCGGTATGGTGAAATATTGTTTACTTGTTATCGACATGCAAGTCTACTTCGAGAATGTTGCACGGCCATTACTGTTAGACGGTGCCATCTCGGTAACATACCCGTAGTGTACTCCCAACACGGCCATCGTCCCGAGGATGGGACAACGGCTTTGGAAAGGTTCTGGGGTGCAGATATGGTAGTGAGACACGGTTCAGATCAATGGAAGTTACTTCCACAGCTCCTAATACTCGACGAAGACATTATTGTTGACGAGAAGAAAACATACGATGCTTTTTATGAAACCAGACTTGCGGGTATCTTGAAAGAGATGGAGGTGACAACTGTCATAATTTCTGGTGTTCTCAGCGAGCTGTGTTGTGAAACCACCGCCAGAGCAGCATTTGTGAGAGGATTTGACGTAATCTTCTTAAGCGATGGAACAGCATCAGTTGAGCAAACCCGTCACGAAAACACATTGAAGGTGATCGAGTATGGGTTTGGTAAGGTATGCACTTGCAAAGAACTTAGAGAAGAAATTATACCATCTTCTTGAGAGCTGTCCATAACCATTACCCCATATCGTACAATAATTGTTATCCATTCAACAAACTTATGCAGTGCAGGTCACCCAATATAAGAGATAGACTCAGATAGTTATATACTACATGTACTATAAGGCCTTGTTTTTTAATGAATAATAATTATATTTTACATGAATCTGATGTGGGTTATATGTTATTAATTGATGCCTTTTGAAGGAAGTTAGTGTTCAAAGTGCTGATGTCTGCAATAATCTCCCGTGCTAATTGAGCGAGTCCCGGATCAGTGGATGTTGATGTTATCAATTGATGAATCAATACCAGAGGGACCTCCTCGTTCACCTGACGTGCCAATGATGCAGTGTGAGGTTCCAGTAACAGGGACTGTACCAGCTGTAGACAGTATAGTCTGTTCTTAGCACACGGTTCAGCTATATAATAATACACAACAGTACATATAACAGTTACTACAGGATAGAATACTACACTACTATATAGGCTATAGAGCTACTACAGGATAGGAATAGGGTACAACAGTGCATATATGGTTACTACAGGATAGGTATAGGGTACTACACTACTATAGAGCTACTTCAAGATAGGTATAGGGTACAACAGTGCATATATGGTTACTACAGGATATGAATAGGGTACATACTAGATGTATGGTTACTACAGGATAGGTATAGGGTACTACACTACATTAAAGGGCCCTCTCGATTTGTAATAAAATGACAGTTTAATGTTCTGTGATGGGCAACTTGACCTTTGACATTGGATTTGACTAGGACTCAACTACAAACAAGTGTCCGTATTCAGCTTAATGGGCTTAGGGATATATCAGTGGGTTAGCAGTAGTAGTCTTGCGTAGCCAGATCCTCGCAAAAAGGAGGGTCTGGGGATATGAGCAATGCCGTTTTGTTCAAGAAGCTCCTCAGTGCTTGATTAAATACCGTATAGGGCATATTGTTCCTGGGACATAAATTTCGCGGTTTTTGTAAATTCGTGAACTATAAACCCATGAAACTGTAATGCTGCCATGACCGTGTCTTTACTCCACATGATTCGTGAAGGTTAAATCCGTGAATATGGATTTTCACCATTTTCGCAAAATTTGCGTGCCTCGAACAATATGCCCTATACGGTAGTTGTTTAAGTGCCACTGAACAAACATGACACACTCGTGTCCCCAGACCCTCCTTTTTGTGAGGGTCTGGCTACGCGAGACTATAGCAGTAGTTCATGAAATCAGTTACAGTGTCCATGGCACGAATAACCGCCTACAATGGTAATGATTATAATTAGACTATAAGTCTATGACTACCGTAATTCCTCTAAAAATGCGTCCTATTAAATTTTGGACAAGTAATTTTAAAACAAATATTTAGAGGTAAAATGAAGAATTCTAGCTGCATGTGACTATTTTTGACGAAATTAGAGGCTTTTATAAAAGTGCGGGGAAGTAACAGAATTAAAAAGTTACCTGGCTGTTGTAGTTTTTCTGGGTTTCTTTCTCACGAAGCAAAAATCAAAAGGTACAGCAGCAATAATTTTAAAACGAAATTTTAGAGTGCTTCTGAAGACATTTTCACTTTCAGCCAAATAATTATTTTAATTTCGAAATTAGAGGCACGAATTTTTAGAGGAAATACGGTATATGGTTAATCATGTGTCAACAATCACTAGCTCATGAATACCTTTGAAGTATGTGACTTCCATTGTTTGAAACCTTATTCCCCAGCTGTGATAACAACTAGAACCCTTTATTATATGCTATTACAAATAGTATTATCAAGGGTGTATACACAAACACAATATTAACTGCATGCTTAATTATTCCACTTCGACAATTCATACACCCACGGAAACAACGTTGGGTGTGGAATAATTTGTAGCCAACACGTGCTTGTTCTGTTCTGATCTAGTTTTTCAAGCCCACCAGATAGAACAAATCAATAGGTAAAAATCTTTTAAGTGTGTTTTATATTACAATAAACAATCTTTCCCCTCCTACCATAGCTAGCTAGCCCACAGTGGACCATTTCACCTCCATGCTATAAAAAAATGGCAACAATTAGGTATATTATAAAATTAATAATTACTATACGAGTACTATGTTATGATGTAATATAATTCTTATCAGTGATGAGATTGTTTGGCCTCTATAAACCATATACCAGCATTTGTATCATCCCTCAAATAGTACTAAGTATAACCTAGAGCTATCAAGTTTACACATATTTATTGCCTTTGTCAATTGCTACATGTAATATTCTTTTAAGCATACACAGAAGCATTTGTGAGCAGTCTATATTATAGCTGAGGGAGAGGCTAAATAACTCTGCATATGCTTATTCCTCTTATTAACCTCTCATGTTTTCCAAATTATATTAGATTTTTTTTCCTTAGCGAAGTAACTATGGAACGTCGTTCCGATTTCGTCTCACACAACAAAAGTTGTGTGGGTGTCTTTAGCTTGACTCCTCCGCGCAGTATACCTGGTTATACACTCTGGCCTAATGTAGGTCAAACTGCCACTGATAGGCCCAATACCACTGGAACATCCGGAATACAAATAGGTCAAATTGACGAAAGGCAGCTAATACTAGTGATGGAGATAGTCATGTTGCTTGTCATGCTGGAATTATTGGTAAAAGCCAAAAGTCATGATGCCGCTGAAATTCGTGGTGTTATTAAAAGAGCTAGCCATGATCATTATAAATTTTACAACGAACCTATCCAGAACCGTAGCAGAGCACACAAAAACCACTTTGTGATTGGTGGAAAGGAATAGTCATGATCCATGAGGAATAATACTTAATTTTAGGCATATATTTAATCATTAAGACAATATATATTTGATTTTAGGCATATGTTTAATCATTAAGACAATATATATTTGATTTTAGGCATATGTTTAATCATTAAGACAATATATATTTGATTTTAGGCATATATTTAATCATTAAGACAATATATATTTGATTTTAGGCATATGTTTAATCATTAAGACAATATATATTTGATTTTAGGCATATGTTTAATCATTAAGACAATATATATTTGATTTTAGGCATATATTTAATCATTAAGACAATATATATTTGATTTTAGGCATATGTTTAATCATTAAGACAATATAT
>JAYJLX010003347.1:3159-30567 GCA_036873525.1 Chalinula nematifera | reverse complement strand
TTTTAGGCATATGTTTAATCATTAAGACAATATATATTTGATTTTAGGCATATATTTAATCATTAAGACAATATATACTTGATTTTAGGCATATATTTAATCATAGACAATATATACTTGATTTTAGGCAGATATTTAATCATTACGACAATATATATACTTGATTTTAGGCTTTTTTTTTTTACTTATTTGCAAAAATAACTTTGAAGTTCATATTGCCAATATACAAAGAGTGAATCAGGGCAAAGTAAGTAAGGGTAAATATTGTATTAACCATTTGCTGTGAATTTACTTAAGGTGCATTAGCTATAATAATCACATCTGTGACAACTAACACCTGGATCAGCTGAGATACATTCTATAATAAGTAAGTGTGCTTAAAGGGGGGTGTGGCTATATTATTACATGCGTACGTATAATAATTTTGGCAAAACATACAACACCACAACAAGTGTGCAACGAAGTCTGTTTCACTAAAGCTCTCAACTACCCCCCCCCCCCCCCTCCCCCATTCCACTCTAGGTTAGATGCAACTCCCATGCATTTGATTAATTTCTGTGTGCTCATGCTTTGCCAAAACTATAGCTATTTTTAGAATAACTTGACCATACCCATCAACTCCATGCTGCTTGAGCGAAGCAAAAAGATTGGCGAATAAAGCAGTAAAGACTAAGAGTAAACCTCGAAAATGAACTAGATCTATTCAGAATAGACACGGAAAGGCTAGGGAACATCTACTGATATTCTAAAATCAAAAAAGATCCGCCATGAAAGAAGCGACAGTAAAGTGGTGTTCCCATTCCAAGTTTAGTGTCAAGAATAAACTAAATATAACAAACAGTAGGCGAAGGCTTGTAAAAGAAATATCAGTATCTTTGAAGCAAGCTTCGAAGATACCGTTATGTTTAATGCTCACCACCATGACACTCATACTTCGAACAAGAACCATCAGAGTCTTTTTTTACTGGATAACGTCTAGAATACTAGCGGATGTTTCCTAGCCTTTGAGTTTCTGCGTCTGTTTTGAATAGTTTATTCTTTAGGTTTACTCACAGTTCACCAAAGTTTTCAGCTTCATTCGTCAGTCTGTTAGCTTTACTCCCGTTTACAAGCAGCTGCAGCATGGAGTTGATGGGTGTGGTCAATTTGTTCTAACAATAGCTATAGCTTGGCAAACCATAAGCACACAGAAATTAATCAAAGGCATGGGAGTTGCATGCTCCTACTCTGCATTTTTTTTTTTTTCATGGGCTCCTGTCAATATGCATGGGAAGATTGGGGTCAAGTATCATTATGTATGCTTTAACTACACAGTAATACATATAACCTTGAAATAAGGAGATGAGAGAGTGAAATATTCGAGGAAGATCTCTCAACAGGAGCAGACCATTCTGATTTATACTACAAAAGGATAAACATAAATAGCTTCCATTGAAACATCAATAACATACTACCATCACCACTGGCATACCTTATATTAAACAACATCATCAACACCAAGCTGTGACATGGTATACATGTACATAATAATTCACTTCATATTAAAGGCAAACTGTACCTTCGCAATTTGACACTATAAAAGTAATATAAAATAATAACTTTTTATAACCTTAATTAATGAAGATAATCATTGTTTGATAGCAATGTGTACCTTTTCTGATGAGCAGAGGATAGTAACCCAAAGGATGTCCGTACCAATACACGCCCCTCAGGACTGTTAGATATGTACTCCCTTCCACATGCTGATGCTGATATGTCTATAATAATTATAATAATTAATAATTAATTAGTATTGTCATAGGGTTATACCCCTTACTTGTAACCACTCCGTGTAAACTCAGGAGGAACTGGGTCTCATGTGCGGTGTCATTAGGGGGCGTGTCTCCGTAGCTATCAATGAAGGACGTCGTAGTAGCAGAAACAAGAGAAAGGAAATCTTCGGTTTTAGTCTAAATGATATTATACCTGTACATATAACTCTCATATGGCCACACCCACTCACCCCTCCTATCATTGCTGGAATGGTATGTTCACTTTGTGAAGCTCTCCAGAGTAACGTACAGCAGACTAAACCCAGAGATGTACAGTATTGAGACTGGTGGTTCAACTGTTCCTCAATATTAGATCTCTCACACTGCGGTGAATAAGCAACAGTTAAGGCACAAGTAACTTGAAGGAAGTAATATAAACAGGTTTCCACTGAATGAATGTTTTTGGCAAGTAAAATAAACAGCTAGATTTCTATTGAATTTTTATGACTAAATATTAGGTTTTTTTACACAGTGGTTGTTTACATAAGACATACAAAACTTTATTTGCTACTAACACATGGTTTACCTTTAGCTCAAAATGGTCTTTCTTTTCTTTCTCAAATTCTCTAATAACAGAGTCTAGTCTATGTACAGCCTGGTCCCTCTCCTTGGTTACTGCCTGGTTCTCACTTCTCAAAGCAAAAACACCTTATTTTAAAAGTAAAGTCATGCACTTTTCCTATATATAGCATGAGACTGTCAATTTAATAATGGTATCTATACTTTTTTCCATGCTTTTAAGTTGTCTGGCAAGTTTGGCTGTGGTTTCTTTGTTGGTCTGAATCAAATCCGGTAACAACTCCTTCATTAGCGATACTTCAGTGGCCAAATGGTTTAACGCAGATCGTTTAACCACAACATACTAACAACATATAATAGATACTGTAACGTGCGTTTATAAGCTTTGTAGGTTAGGTGTGAATATGCTTACTTCAGCATTATCACAGCTTATCGAAGATGGTTTGAACTCATTTGCTGTTTTTCTGAGCTTTTCCCACTCTGCAATTGTATCCTGTACATTTAAACTGACAACTTGAGTCAACTCGACCTAAAATATAATGCTCATATACTTCAATAAACAAATAATACACAAAGAAACTTGCTGCCTGAGAAAGAAGAGAAGTGTTGTTAGCCATATGTGCCATGCGCCATGTGAAAACACGTGGATTTATGGGTGTGGTCAGAAAACAGCTGCTTCAGAGTTCAGAGCGCGCGGTAAAGTAGTTAATTAAATTAACAGACCACACCCTTAAAATTTTAATAAAATGGCCGCGACTCAAGAAGTAAACCAGCTTTTGATGATTGCAAACTTTGTCCATGAAAATGCTACAGTAAGTTCTTTAAATATTCAGATATATGTCATTTGACCGATTTGGGTTCGTTTTAGGAGGTGCGGGTCGATATAGTACGGTTTAACACGGCAATTAATCTCAAAGAATTAAGGGTCGTCCCCAAAGGATACCCGCCACACACTACCATGAAGAGCCCAGAACTGTTTGGGTGAGTGGGATAAATTTTGTCTTTAAGTTAAAATATATAAATTGTCTCAATATACTACAGTAAAACTGAGCCCAGTAATTTCAAACTAGACCTATACTGTAACGATGCAACTAACCCATTGACTCCAACATTTCTACCATTGGGATGGTAAGACACTAATGACCTGTTTACTGTATAACATAACATCCTTTTCTTTGTCAGTATCAATCTTGCTGATGGTACTTTGTCATTAAAGGTTGATTGTGAGGTAAGAAACGATAGAATATAAGATCCTTTAAGCACAGTGATAAAATACAAGATCCTTTAAGCACCATCTTCTCTTTCTCCATATAGAATCCCTGTGATACCATAGTTACCAGGGGTGTGTATTCTGGCCTCTCTATATGTGCCTATGGTTTACCTCATGTTGAGCTCAGAGACACTAATATTGCTCTACAGCAGTTCTCACAGTCAGCTGCCAGGTATGCCCCGCCCACTCATACACACGCCCCTCATCACAAGAGGATGTCCCTTTAATAATTATATATAATTATTACTACTAGGCAATCACCCAATGCATATTCCGACAGCCATAACGAAGACCCGAGTGGGAACCGTGATCGGGGTTCTTCCCCTATAGAAGGAGACAAACATCACTCCTCCAAGAGACCTAAGGAAGACTGGTCCTCCCTATTGGACTCGTATAATACCCTATTCGACCCCCTGTCACCCGACCACTCCCCCGAACACTCCTTTGATATGTATGATGATGACATACCCACCTCTAAACGAGTTAGTTAACTATTAATTAATTAATTAAACTATTACTATTATTGTTACTATTGCTACGTTCAGTCAGCTGCTAATAATGTGGCTGGATTCGAGGAATTCTCAGATGAAGAAATTGCCTTTGAAGAAGAAGACGATTTTGACATGCAGGAACAAGACCAGGTAGTTATTTATCAATTAATTTAACTATTATTATAAGTATTAGTTGCTAAATTGACCACACCCCACTCATCTCGATCCATTTTATAGGGTATTGACTTTGAATTCGAAGATACTTGGATGACGACCAACTATGAATTTAATCCTTATCAGACTGAAATATCAAAGCTAGAGGTACAGTGCATTGTGTGTAACTAGACCACACCCCTTTATTATAATGTTCCTCTTTTGTAGACTTTCCCTTCTCTATTTGTTACTCCACATGAAGCCATTTTACAGAGAAAGCTGAAACAGCCTGAATATGGTTAGTCAAGAGAGGTTGTGATACTGTTATAGCTATAATAAGTAGGTTGTTTGAAGTGTGTTGAAACATGTGTGCTAAGTACTACTTCTTATAGTTTCTTTTTTATACAAAGCACATGTTCTTAACGATCGTTTTATTTTCATAGGTGGTAAGAAAAACCGTTATCATGAGGTATTTTGCTATGGAAACCATCATTTTTATTTTATGACAATTATTTGTGACCCTACTTGCGATAGGTCAAAAGGCTACAAGAATTGATAGATAAGCAAAACTCACTCAAAAAACTTTCATTAAAGTAAATTAATTAATATTATATTGCTGGCAAGCTAATGAATAATTGATTAGGTGGGTGGAGTCAACTGAAGAGCTGGCACAACAACTGTATCCTGGGCTGGTAATAATTAATTTAGTGGGTGTGGTTATGTTTCTATGGTAACCTTTTGTAGGCACAACTTACGAACCGTTCTTACGAGAGTGGTTACGACATGCTGAGGACGTTGACTGAGTGGGTGTACTTGTGCATAAGGGAATCTACCCTCTACACCCTTCAAGCCCCTGTAATTAACCTCAATCAATTAACTTAATGAGTTAATAACTAGTATTATCTGTAGATTAACGTACGAGCTCTCAAAGCTGGACTGAGGCTATGTTTCGCAGTTACATCACTTGGAGAATCTGCGGTGCACTTGCTACAGGTAATTGATAATAAAGTTATGAAATGGGTGTGTCAGTGGGTGTGGTTTATTATAGGACCAAGGCGTGGTTTCTCGACTGTGTGAGATTGTGTGTCAACCTTCCTCTGAGATGCCATCATCCATTAAGCTACAAGTGTTAAAGAGTTTGTCAGCCCTATTGGATTACCCTACTGTGATGGAGACATTCTTGGATTTGGAAAATGATGACAAGGTTTGCGTATTTTCTGTGTAATTAAGTTATGTTGTGGTGGGCTTGATTTTAACCCCTCCCCCTCTCTGCTCCAGGATTCAGAAGGATGCTCTATGTATAGCAGATTGCTGGAGGTGTTATTATCCAATCAGGTACTTGCACGCGTTGTTGTAAATTGAGCTACCATCCCTTTATTTCACCAATTTCAAACATATATATGGTCCCATTTCTTCGCTGTAAAATAATTATTCTGCTGTGTTATTAATATACAGGTGTATTAATGGCCCCACTGTTGTGTTTTGTTTATTGTAGACCAGTAGGGTTCAGTGTGCTGTTAGTTCTTTGCTACAAAAAGTACACATTTTTGAAACTTTATCGAATCTCAAGAAATCAGTTGATCAAGTTATTGAGGTGACGCCAGCTGGTGATTATTACTGGACTCCGCCTGATCCCACTAGTACTGACATTAACATTGACAAAGAAGATGCTCTGCCTACTACTGCTACTAATGAACCACAGCAAGACTTCAATGGCGGTAATGTTGTCGAAAGTATGGAGACGACGCAGTCCGATTCTGAAACTCAACTCGATCCCAAACCTCAGACTGATTCCCATACTCATCCCGAGCTCCCTGAAAAGAAGGATATACCGGTATTACCCTCAGGCCTGGTTATTGGCATCACAGAATTACTGAAGGACTTGACACGCTCCTTTAATAAAATCGATAACTTGACCCTTTTACCGCCTAAAGTTTATCCGGGTGTTTGTTTGCCGGAACAGACCACTCAGGAGGTGTTTATGGGTGTGGCAAGGATGTGTAAAAGTAAAGGACTAATGGAGTGTCTCCTGGTATTGCTCACTGCACCCTCTGTGGTCGAAGCTCAGGGCGTATTCAGTGGAGTACGAAATCTCCTGTTAGAGTTCCTATCTACTCAAAATGGTAAGCCGTTGCTAACAGTTTAAACCTGATTCACAATATTACATTATCTAAATTATGTACATGTATGGGTGATTCGACCTTTTGACAGCGTTTACATTGGTATAAACTAGCATTCTATTCATGAATCAATATAGCATTTCTCTAGGGTCATATTGTGAACCAGCCTTAAATATAACTATACTTTCCTGTATCGACTCCATAGGTTTGCTATATCTATCTGCCACACCCCCTTTAATTAACTCTATCATCAGAGCCCTACTACAGTCAACGGTAAGTGCATGGCGGCAATGCTCTTCCCGCTTATTGATGCTCCACCCACTTTAATAGGAGAACGAAGTACCTCTGGATGCTATTCAGTCACTTGACGTAAGTAACCTGACTCCATTAGTGCTATGTATGTGATTTGTATCAATTTTTCTTGTAGTCGTTTACATTGGAAGGAGTTGAATCAAGGGAGTCTTGCAATCCTTTAACACTGGGAATGTTACTAGTGCACCATTTACAGGTACATAACCACATGACCTAATGTCACATGACTTGTCACGTGACCTAATGTCATATGACTTGGGAATGTCACATTTGCATTGTTTGATTAATTTGGATCCATATCTTTGCATAGGTTCTTCAATTGTTGGACGGTATTCGCCAAATCCCAAAGCAGACAATGAACGATATAGAGTCGGAGTGTCTTCCCGGGTTACACACTCTCTTCACCATGACATTGGTACCAGTTGGTAAGTGGGTGGGGCTTAGTATTTAAAGGGGAGGGGCTAATTGATTATTCCATAGGTAAATATGCCGTGTCCCATGTGTTGTCATTGGACAATAATTTGACTTATCTACTGCCATTTCTTGAACCAAGAGGTAACATACATAGAAATGATCAACTCATTATTTTCAAGTGCTCTTTAAATAGAATAACTTTACAGAGTTTATATTGTACATGTACTGTGTATTAGACAATAACACTTTGATTCCAACAGGCCAAAAGGATTATGACTCTAAGCTATCCCGTTCCAGTATCTCAAGTCGATATGCTGCCGTTCTCGTATTACAAATACTGAGAAGTAAGGGACTTGTCTTGTGACTGTCATGTGATTATCATGTGATTTGTTATCAGGTGATGTAGTGCTATCTAATGACTGTCTGACACCCAATGTTCGCCGTTTACTGAATATAGCAGACTTTTTTCAGTGTTAGTTTAGCAATTATTTCATTAACAGTAGTTTATTATTAACCCGGTATTGTTTTGTTATAACAGCTAATCAGAGTTCAACCATGTCTGGACTTCATGGTTGGCTCCACCCACTGAAGCACATAGGAGAGACTGTCCCTACAATTAATGCTCTGATGAACTGCATTAAAGAGTACGCTATACGAAATTAATGGGCACACCCTCTTTTCCTTTATCAGGAACATACATGTAAACTGTATTAATACTATATACCTAGTTCACCTTTTAAGCCCCTCCTCCTCTATTCCCACCCGTACTCATGCAGTATAATGTTGTCTTCTATATATTATACATGTATATCATTGTTCTGCCCAGCATGATTGAAGAGGTGGTCAATTTTCGAGTGAATTGCCACTATTTATGTATTTCAATTTTCAATGATATTTTCCCTCATGAAAGTGAACTAAAGAGGTTGTAAAAGTGTGTGGGAGGTGGTATATTTGACTGAGAGGTTGTTTAAGCTTACCGAAGCGAACCACCATGGACAGAACTCTGGTACATTCATCCTTTATTGTCTATTCTTGGTTTATTAGAGGGATATCTCAGTTAAGCTGGAACAAACCCGATAAAGGAAGTGCTGCCATTATAACTTGTCTGTTGATGGTATTGGTCAGATGCTGTTCCAATCCTCGTGATAACGAGTATAAACCAGGTGGGGGTGTGTTCTCAGTAATGTGGGTATGTCATTGCGAAATATATTTTGTTTAGAATCAGTCGGACGTCAGCGTAGAGAGGCTGTGATTGCCGTGTACTCATCAAGTGGGATTGACATTATTACTACACTACTCAAGGCAATTACATAGTTTATAAAGGGTTAAGTTATTAATGTTTAATTAACTCCTGTAGAAGTTATCCACCACAATACTCCCTCTATGGAGCCAACGGCAGATGATAGGAGTCTCCAATGCCACTGTTCTCATGTTACTGGCCACACTGTCCCTGAAGTTGCTCCGCCTACTGCTATGCGAGTTACTGAGTGATGGGACGTTCCAGTTAAGGGATTCAAGGGTACTACAGACGCTGTTCACACTCCATACTGTCATGTGTTCTGCTCCTAAATCGGGGGTGTTTCAATCATCAGCTCCTGAGGTACATATATAGACTGGTGTAATGAATGTGTATGTGGTATCCACTATATTAGGTTCAAAGTTTAATCATTGACTGTCTGGTAGCATTCACTAACTCTAAAGTTGTCATCAAGAAAGAACCTATAAGTGAGTGTATACAGGTCATTTATAATGTCCTTTTCAAGTTTACTACACTTTCTTTCCTCCATCTGCCTTCCTTTTTATTTCTGTATTTCTCTTTCTCTTTCTTTCTCTCTTTCAAGGTTCTAGTAATAGCTGTTGGTGTATGCTGTTGGAAGAACTCCTTGATTACACGCAAGCCACACCCCATGCATTCCTAAGTGGTCTCATGATACTATCGGAATTACTGCCACTCCCACTTCCTATTCATTCGCCCAAGGTATGTCACCACCCCTCCCCCTCTTAATTCTCGTTAATAATGTACTGATTTAGGGGCATACTCCAGAGGAAGTGGCTGCTGTTATTCAATATCGACATTTATGGATGGGGCATCTGGTTCCCATGACAACCTCCATAAAATCTTTGCTGGATATGATTATTTTATCGCAATCAGTATCGTTACAACAAATACTCAGACGGGTTTCTGCCCAGCTAATCGACCACGCCCCCATGTTTGCCATGATGTTTGCACGGTTAGTAGTGATAGGAGTTGTTATTTCTTTTTGTTGTTTATTTTGTTATTTATATTTTTATTTATTTATTGTTCAAACAGTAAAATAGCCTGTGAAATATTGGCTCAAATGGACGCTGAAGATGATTCCGGCAAGGAAATTGACTTATCTGCTTCATCAGTTGAAAAAAAAGAAACAAGGTTACTATCCATCATAAAGCAAGGAGATGATGTTGGGACTGCCGTAGAGCAAAGTTTAAATGTGTTATGGCTTGTTGAGGTCACAAATTTCAACAACGCTAATGCTGAACAAACCCAATTGAGTTTTCAACGTTATTTGAGCAACTTCGCGATAAAATTTAAAGAGGAAATCATAAAATATAAATGATTGTTCTTATATGTACATGAAGAATGGGTAAAGATGGTTATTTAATTAAATGTCCATTGTTACATTATAGTACCCTACTGATGTCCCTGTTAACACTGTGTGCTGTACTGTGTGGGCAACCAATGTTCAAGATAGCCCTCATCTCGTTAATCAGTTCCTCCAAGAGCAACGAGACAGAGGAAGAAGAAGCTATGGATACCACGACATCCGCAACCACGCCCACTGAAACAACTTACCACAGATTCATCCCACTTTTGCTATTCCTTGTTCAAAAGATTGAAACTAGTTTGCCCGTGAAACTCTGCGTAATGGTTAGTATAGTGTCATTAGGTAGTTGGATTGGCAAATGAGTCGAATTAACATTGGCCCCATTCAACTCATGAACTTTGTTTTAAGCCACACCTCCTTTAATTGCTGTAGACCATCCTTCAATCGCTTGTTGATACCAACATAAGCCTGAAGGGACCATCAAAAGTCGAGAAATCACTTCAAGAAGTGAGTTGAGATTACTTGATCCAATTATAGATTACATTGGCGGTTTTTGTAGTTGGCGGACAGCCTGCCATTGATGTCTCACCTTGAAAACATTGCCTCATCTGTGGTCAAGCACATTGGATCAAATGATCAGCCACTCCCAACTATAGCTGTTTGTCTCAAAATCATATTAGTTTTACTGGGCAATTCACCGGGAAGGACATTGCTACTCACGTATGTTACATTAACATTTTTTTTATTGATAGTTGCAAGTTTATTGACCACACCCATTTCAGGCTCCTTCCAGCCAGTGTTCGGAGGTTCACGGTACTTCTCAGGAGGCTAATTAACTTGTTAAAGTATATCACATTACTTGTATAATAATATACAGTATTACTTATAGTCTTGTGGACACTAGTATTAAAACAGATTTCATTACCTTGACACTAGACTTGAATCCTGGTCAACTTCAATGTAGAACAAGTGTTAAAAGGTCAAATTACCTTAGCTTGCCTCGTTGAGCTAACATCAAATTGTGAATCTGGCTTTTTATATACATAGTGTTTATAAAACGTAAAAAAAAAACCAATTATGGAAAACTGGGTGTCCTCATTTCAGAGATGTCTCACTGTATATTGCGCAATGCACATGTATCTGTGTTCCTTTTTAATGCCCCACTTTATGTAATCCATTACAGGGAGTCCACACCTCCTTCAGCTGAATTGTTACAGTGTCTGTCGTTATTCCTGGACACTCTAAGCTCGTTTATGATTGAAGAGAAAGGATTATCCCCGTCATTTCCTGCTACTTTAATAAAATGTTTGGTTACCGATGAAGAAAGCAAGGAGAGCCTGTTAAAGGAGTTATTACCAGTAATTGAGGATTCTTCTCAGGACCAATTCCTGCTACAGAGTTTCACAGCCTCCATTAACGAATTGATTACTGAGTTCGATAAACATCCGGTTACCATGGCAACAGCATTGAGTGGAATAACCCCACCCACATTGGAGCTGCCACCCATGACTGATCTTGAAACTCAGTTTCTGTCTCGTGTCAGCGTTTTGGAAATGCCAAATGAGAATTGTATCAGGTAATAACAGTTATGAATAGTTATAAACTAATTGTATGCGTATTATAGTCCAGAATATTGGTTGGCCACACCCCCTTATGATGAAACACAGCTTGAACCAGAAAGAGTAAGCAACATGTGACCAAAAAAAATTGTCTTGTGACCGAAAAAAATTTTTTTTTTTTTTGCCCTCTTCTACTTTCATTAGGTAACAACTGATTTAACTGCTCTGGCTTCAGAAGTCAAACCCTCTCTCAATTTACAAGAAGAACTTAAGAAGCAGTTGCTTCCCTCCCCTCCTTCCTCACCGGCTAAAGAAAGGTAAATTATCTGATTTAAATCCACTTTCACTTTCAATCCAAAAAAATGTCATGTTTCGTTGAAAGGAAGCGGAGGAAAATTGTCTTCAGTGGACCGGAAGCACAGAAGAGACTAAGAGAAGGTACATACCAATAATATTTAGCCTGGTAGTTACTGATTGAGTGTATACCACTGATTATATGTAATCGGTAGTTGACAGTGTTCTCTTAAGAAATTTAAAAGCTGATGGTACCACCCACGCATTTAATTAATTTGAGTATAGTACAATTGCTGAAATAAAGTAATGTAATTTATTTTTGGTACACTCACATGTTTTGCCCTTTATTTGTGGTGCAAACTGTTGAACTGGTGGTACAGCACCACCAAAAGACCTAGTGAGAACACTACTTGTTGACCATTAATACTGTGTTTCAGCAATCCAGCAGCGTAAGGCAATGGGGCGTGGCAGAGACATGTTCCGTGCTCGTAAACAGAACACCAGTCGTCCACCCTCTATGCATGTAGATGATTTCATGAACATCAGTCACAGGGTACATACACAGTCTCCCATTACATCACTACCACTCTTATGATACTGTATTACTGTATACTATAGATGCCAACTAATGACCAAAGGAGTGGAACTGTACCTGGTGGTAGGATGATGTCTCGTGACACTGGTACCGCCCACCGGGGGAGGGAGGGGTTCGGTATGAGCCGTTCCTACATGCTCCCACCTGCCCCCATGTATTCCCCTCACCTTGGGAGTAGGTTCATGGGTACTATGCCTTCACACTATTCTAGACGGGAATTACCCGGTTAGCTATTGTTACCCTCATCCCTCTTATATCGTAAACTCCACCCATTAATTATACCATTGCTAGGTCTACCAATGCCAGCTGCTCCTCAATCATGGGAACGCCGAGCTCAGCACTTCTTGGCTTCGATGCATAAACAGGACGTACCCTTACCTGCTCCGTATGTTACTCATTTTATTATAAACCTTTCTTTATAACCTTCTATAATACAATAGTGGTAGACCATTGTGGCCCATGCTACCTCCCGGTATGTCATTATGTTTCTTTAACTCACCTTTTTATGTGTTATTAACATTATTACAGATCCTTATAGTAGAGCTCGGAGTGCCAGCAGGTATATTGATCAATTTTAGTTTTCCAAATACCAAGATTTATTTGATTTTTTTTATATAGGATGGTTGAAATAATGTCATCTTATGGACCACGCCCACTTCCAAGTAGCCATGTGTCCAGTAGGCTGTCTTCATCCAGAAGAACTTAGCAACACAACTTCGTTTCCAAACTGCTTATTCTTATTGTTGAAATTAATTGTAGGAAATGATTTTTTTTTTTTATAAAACCAAAGATGTACACAATAAACTTTATAACTATTAATAATTAGACTAGGTGTCGAGGGGTTATGGGGATGGGGTTCAGTCAGAGACAGAAGAAAACTCTGGCCTTGCAGATGAGGTTGTAGTCGTGGGTGCATCCCTTTTTCCCTTTTTCTTCTCCGCCTCCTCTTCTCTCATTTTCTCAATCTTCTTCATATATTCTTCAAGAGTATCAGAATCGAGAAACTACATTGACATGGATTATATAGCATGTATAATTATACTCACTACTATAGTCTTACATAACCATATTTATACCTCTAATCGTTTTCCTTTCTCCAGTACAGCAAGTTCAATACTCTTCCCTCCACTCTGGACTACCTGTGTGTGGAGGCATGCATTTCTAAAATAACAATAATTGATGTTTACAATAAACCACACCCACCTCTAGCAATGCCCTGATGGCCAATAAGATAACGCCCTCTCTATTACTGACAGCTGCTTCAGTGTAATACTTCTCAAGAAACTCTCGAACTGATTTAGCACTCTTCCCAGTAGCAGCTGCCTGCATGAAGCATAGAGTATATAGGAATGTTTAAAATTAAGGTAACACGCAAATCATGGATGGTCAATGCACCTTCCATTCATGATACGTTCCAGCTGGTTCCGTTTGATACAGCTTTGGGGTCTCCCCTCCATCAAATCCAGCCACCAACAGAGAGATACCAAAGGGACGAGCTCCACTACTCTGGGTATATCGCTAATAGCAAATAAAAAAACCCAATGGTGTATTATTGTGTTCTCAAGTGTGTATATAGGTCACATGATAATCACCTGACAAATGGTCGCAATGTGTCTCGTGATGTATTCCAAGGTGACCGGATCTTCGACTTGTAGCTTGTGACTCTGACACTCAACGCGAGCGCTGTTCACTAGTACACGAGCATCAGCTGTTAATCCTGTAGTAGCGTATCATTAAATAAATTGGAATTAGATACATTACTTTCATGTATACAAGTGCTTTGGTATAGGTACTAGAACAATCTGGTAAATCGTAAAATCATCCTAGTTATTTTAAAAAAAACCCAAAGTCTCTAAACAGCCAGTAGTGGGCATTACAAATTTTATACTCTATAACAAAACATAGCTTAGGGTAGGGGGTGGGGTTAGGATTAGTATAAGCTTCCTGCTAGTCACGCAATACACCACATAAAAAAATTAACTACCCAGGAAAAATTAACTACCCAGGAATGATTATGTCTCACGATATACTACCATGCTGCTGCAGTCGATCTGACTGCACTGCTGTGTGGTATCCTCTCAAACGCTATTTCCCGCCCCCGCACAGTTAAATAAAGAAAGTGTTTGTTAAAGAGACTAGAATGTATCCAAGGTATGGACTATAGTGGAACCTCCGATAATGAAAACTCCCTTTAATGAAAACCTCTGTATAATGAAAAAGATTTGAGGTCCCTTTCCCAGTGAAACAATGTTTAAGCAACCTCTCTTTAAAGAAAACCTCTGTGTAGTGAAGTAATTAATTGGTCCCAAAAGTTTCGTTATTCGGAGGTTCCACTGTACCCCTCACAATTACGTACCTGCAAAAGCTAGTACTACATGATCATCAATGGAACATATTTTCCGCACAGTCCTGGCATCCTGAAGCTTAGCAAGAGCTCTCTTCTCTACAGCCAATACAACGGTGTCTTCACCCCTGACAGCAACCTTGATGGGTCAATCATGGGCGTTAATTAGAATAGTTAGTCTACCATAACAATTTTACGTACAGCTGTCGATCCTTTCTTCACAGCTTCTTGGGCATACTCCACTTGGAAAAGATGGCCGTCAGGAGAAAAAACAGTCAAAGCACTATCGTATCTGCTCATCTTTCTGTGTCGTTTATACACGAGGCAGTGCAGACAAGTGCAAGGGGGGGAAAATGGTTAATTCACGGGTTAATTTTATAAACACTTTTTAACCCTTTGTCGTCCATCTTGAAATTGTGCACGTGTGACTAAAGTTACGTTCTGGTGGTGTGAAGTGTGTATTAAAGTCGATATAACATATCTTCGTCGATATTATGGAGAAAGGAGCAGGATCAGGCGCAGAGGGTGTAAAAAGATCTCGCAGTAGGTCCCCAAGACCAAAAAGGCCCGCCAGAAGAGGTGGTAGAGGGCGCCGATTTAATAGGTATTAAAATATTAACAACCCCTTGATGTACATGTCTTGCTTCCGCCCTTAATTATAATATCCTTTAACCCCTTTGAAACAGATCCAGGAGCCCTTTAGGTGACAACCTAAGCAGTGATACTCAACGGACTGAGGCCCATCTTAAGCGTGGTCGTATCTTTGTGGGTAACATCGACCCGATTACCTGCAAAAGGAAGGACCTTATAGACACCTTCTCTAGATACGGTGATGTAATCGCTGTGTCTATTCACAATGGCTATGCTTTCGTGCAAATGGACTCGGAGAAAAGCGCCAACTCAGCAGTAAATCTTGAACATGGCAGGACAGTGAATGGAAAGAAAATTAGTAAATTTTGGTTTTAATTTTAAACTCAATAGCTTGTGTTACTTTCTTCTTCCTCTTGTCTTTAGATGTGGAATTCTCAAGTGCTGCAATTAAGGCAGGAGCAAAATGTAAATAGAAACGAATCCTGCAGCCAGATCTGCTTAGTTTGCTTTATTTTGTTACCTGTGTTCATTCTGTGATGCCTCTTACCTTAAAGTTACTTAACTTACCCTTAGACTGACTGCTATTTTGCTGTCTGTAGTCCACACACTAGTCTACTGTACTCTTGCCTTTAGACTGACTGCTATTTTACTGTCTCTGTAGTCCTTACACTAGTCTACTGTACTCTTGCCTTAGTTAGTTGCCTCTAGGCTTGCTATATTTCCTTTAGTCTATCATAATATATTCTTCATAGGCTACTTGTCTTTTTTCCTTATTGTATGCTTTATCTAGAGCAGTATTCCTGCTTTTTTATATCTATTTTTCTTGGTTAATTGCCATTTTCTTTGACATATTTTTCCGCAGTCCCAGATAGGTTTATCTCTTTTTAGGGAGTCTGTAAAATAGTCTTTGCTATTTAATCTTGTTTTTCTTAATTTTTTTTTTTTGTTGTTTTTATTAATTTTTTTTATCTTTCTTTTCCTTGTCAAGTCCAACGTGTTTCTTTGCGTTCTTCCCGGTCACCGCCCCCTCATAATTATCCTCCTCCGCCCCGTTCCCTTCCCCCTCCACCCTCTGCTTCTCGTTTCGAACCAGAACCTGATATGGTGTATTTAGAGCAAGAAAGAAGACTCGCTCACATAATGGCACTGGAAAGCGAACTAAGACAGGAGATGAGTTCCCTTCATAGAGAGCGTCTCGATTACGACTTTGGAGGATATTATCCCTCATCTAAAAGGGGCCTCCCCTCGGATTACCCCCCTCCTTCAGCCTCTGCATCATCTTATACTAGGCCTTCACTGGAGAGATCCTCCAGAGATCTTGATAGGGCAGATATGCGTCCTAAACCCTCTAGAGGGGGTGACTATTATGACCCCCTACCACCACCCACTCAACCTCCCCATGGTAGCTCTGTTTACCCCAGTGAATATCCTAGCAGAGCTGAGCTATCATCCTCCCTGTACTCAAGGAGTAGTGGTGGTGGTGGTGGCAGTAGTACGGGAGCCAGTGGTTACGGTCGTAGTGCTGATTGGGAGACTAGCACCGGATATCCTTCAGCAGGCTATCTTGGCGGGAATTCGACCGGGAAATAGGGTCCCTGGTAGAGTAATGATCAATACAATGGGAAACAGTAGCACCCCCCTCCCCCTTAACACTATTGTCTTCTTCATGATTAACATTACATTGTCTTGTTTCCCTCGAACTTGCATTTTATTGATTCTTTCATTTGATACAATAAAAAAAAAATGTATAATGATTTTGACTATGTAAAGTGAATAAATAATACTATTACACTGTCCATCCATCCAACAAGCTATCTCCATGCGTCTGAGTGATGTTGTCTTGGGGTCTTCTTGAGTATTAATTTCCCTTTCTAAAAATAAAGGTCATTTAGCAATGTCACTTCATATAACATTAGTAACCATGGTTACCTCGTCACATGACATGTTATAACATTTGAGGATGTTTCTGCATCGTTGTGTAACACTGTAATACACAGAGGGACAATAAGGTGACTGCATATTGACTGCCATTAAAACTCACATTGTTGAAGCTTTACTTCTTTCGAAAATACCAAAAAAATAGAATATTAAAATTGTTATCAGACAAAAAGTTAGACTTTGATGTGACCGTAGCATTTCGAGAAAGGATGACTACAATGACAAAAGTTAACCAAATTTTAACTGATATTGAAAGGACTTACATACTGTACATCATCTTTCCACCACTTGATAAGTGATATTACCAGCCAGATTATCACAACTGCAAGCAGAACTATAATATACAGTGTCAATGAGACATGCTGATAGGTCAATAAAAAAAAGTGCTATTTAGCATTACTTCTCCATTTTCTGGTGGTCGACTCCACATGTTCCACACACTCTGTTAGCCTTTGTTCAAAGGCTTTTAAATCTAAAGTAACCCATGAAATAGAAAAGATCCCCTAACAAAAAAAAAACAGTACTTAGAACGAACCTTCTGTCTGTTCTCTTGTCCTAGAACTCATTTAAGATGTTTGACACGCCCATATTTTAGTTTATCGACCACGCCCCATAAAAGTCCTTGATTGAGCTGCTATTAAACTGCCCCGAGTTTGTATCACTGTTCTATCCAGTCTTAAAAACTTGTTTAAAATGACAACATATTGGAGAATAGCCGGATTAAGGTAAGCATTTACCACCATAGTGATTCACATAATTCCTTAAAGCTGTGTAGTACTTTAACAAGAGAAATTTTACGTCCGCCATTTTGTTTTCGTTTGTGTGCAGCTATTTGCAGTACTCATCAATATGTGCTAGGCTATTGAGAAGGTCTTTGAAACCAGAACTCAGAGAGGCAGCGTTGAAACGTGAAGAAAGCACCTTGAGGGCAACTAGATGGGAACAGGGTAAACCAGTCACTGCTGAAGCAAGTAAGTCACCGTTGTATAGATAGAAATTCATTCAATTTTGCAATTCTATTTCCTCAGAAACTATCGGAAAATAAGGATACTGTATAGCCTTTAGTCTAGAAACTCATGTATGTTGCAAAATAAGTATATTAGATATTCAATTTGAAAAAAAAAAAAAGAAAATGTGATTATTGAAATTGAACATGTGGTACGTATATGACATACAATAAAGGGGGTATAAGGATATATGTGCGGGACGGTACATTATGACATATACAATGACATAGCTATAGAGGGGTTGCACATTGGACGTTAGGGTATAGAGGGTACACATCATGACATATAGAACAGGGTAGGGTCATTAGCAAGTTGTCCAAGTAACACCTCTTCACATTCAGGTATAAGAGAGGGATTGGGTATATTGATACTCACAAAACATTGACACCCAGTCTTCTTCACTGTGTGGAAAGAAAGCATTAATAAAAGACAAGTATAATTAGCCACACCTATAATATTGCACAAGTAGGTGTGGCTTATAGGAACAGCTTTACCTAGTCTCTGTGCTAAACTGGAGGAATGTACATCTGTTGAAGGACCTAACAAAGCAACTGAAGCAGGTTCGCTTTCCTAAAAAAATTATATAGATCTATAACAACATACAATTGAATAATCACTACTCTAACTCACAGAAGGAATGTTCATTGCTACAGCCAATCCTTGCATGTTTGGCTCGGTTCCAATCCACACAAGAAAACTTTGCTTTAATCTCAAAATGCTAAAAAACACAACATCATCTTTCACTTTTTCTGAGAAGTTGTACACGCCCACTCCACGTTGGATGTCGGCCATGTTTATGTCTGTTCCAATTAAAGCGCACCAGCAGCATGGAAGAAAGTGAACAACGGAAAAGATCGTTTAATGACTACGAGGAAGAAGAAACAGGTAAACCACAAAAGATACCCAAGACTTTAGTAGAAAAGGACTCTCAGAAACGCTTAATCGTAGTATTAGAAAACGCCAACTTGGAGACAGTCAAGGTATGAATGTTCCGGTAGCTAGTTGTTGCATGTGGGCGTGTGCATGTCCAAAATTTATGACCCGTATAAATCATGCAACATGTACGTATAGTTTTGTAAACCCCGGCAAACCCATAAAGCATAAGCTGTACTTCTAATTTAGTCTGGTGTAACTGCCCACTTTGCATACCATGGAAGTGGTCTGGGGACACACTTACTCTTCACTTGTATAGCGTATGTGGGTTGAATTTGTGTGTGGCAGCACATATAATGAGGATGCTTTGAACCTATGTAAACTAACATATTGTAATTAGAACAATAAGTTAGAAGTGGGGACAATATAGTAGAAGCATGGTCAAAGTAATCCGACTGGTTGCAATATGCTTGCACCACTTGTACGAGTGAAGCTAAAGTACACGTGTCCCCAGATCTTGTAAAGTGGGCGGTCATACAAGACTAATTCTAGTTAATCGTTAATTGTTGCTTTTATTGTGTAAAATAAAAATATTTTCATTAATACTAGTTGTGGATATCTTGTTAATTAGTGTTTATATTGTCACATATAACTGCATGTCTAGTAAGGCTTTAGAATGAAAGTACTGAAGCGTTACCTGGTTGATTCCTTTTTTCTCAGGCTGGTAAAAACTTTGAGCTTCTTTCATCAGACAAGCACAAGAAACAATTAATCAAATATGGTCGAGATGTTGGATCAGCACGTCCTGACATCACTCATCAGGTAAACCGGTAGAGTACAACTTGGCTGACAGTCAGTGGAATATTGGCTGCCATAATTAATTAGCAATGGAGTAGAGTAATTTGCAAATCGTCAATTGCCTTTTAACAGTGTCTTATGATGTTACTGGACAGTCCTTTAAACAGAGCCGGTCTGCTACAAGTATACGTCCATACTGAACGAAACGTCCTAATTGAAGTCCATCCGCAAACAAGAATTCCTCGTACTTACGACAGATTCTGTGGCCTAATGGGTAAATAATACAATTGTTTTGTATCTTAATGATTGTTATCTTTAAACTGCTTTTTTTCATTTGTGTAACACTTCTTTTGTTTATAAATGCACAAATACCACAGTACAATTGTTACACAAACTGAGTGTTCACGCTTCTGATGGCCCCATGAAGCTAATCAAGGTACGTTAATTGTCTCGTCTTGTTCGGAGCTTGTTGCACAAATTGTCTTTTCTCAGTAGGTGATTAAAAACCCGATCACGAATCACTTACCCACTGGTTGTGCCAAGATTGGTACATCGTTTCATGCAGAGCAATGTGTGGACTTAAGGGATTTTGCTAAAGATGGGCCAGTGGTGTTTGTTGTGGGAGCTATGGCCCATGGGAAGGTTATTCCCAATAGTCATGTATAGTAACCATTGAGTTCACAGGTGTGCTTTTTTTTGTACATGCAGGTGTCTGTGGATTATGTGGAACAGGAAGTGGCCATTAGCGAGTATCCACTATCAGCTGCACTTACTTGTGCCAAAGTTTGTACAGCATTTGAAGAGAAATGGGGCATCAAATAAAAGACACTACACTATCATCACTGTTCAATTAGTATCTATCTGTCCTTTGAACTTTTGTGTAAATAGAACTAACTTTTTTTTAAAAAAAAGGGTTTTTTTGTTTTAAAATTATTTTTTATAACACTTTCAAGAACTAATGGCAGATAAAACAAGTCGTACAGAAATAAATAATCAACATGTGTCAGGAAAGCATTGTTTAAATGGCACACATCTTAAGCTGCCTCTTCTTCCTCCTCTTCCTCATCATACTCTGCTTCATCATCGGCAGTAGCTTCCTGGTACTGCTGATACTCAGACACAAGATCATTCATGTTTGACTCAGCCTAAAGTTGCAAAAGAAAGGGTGAAGGGTAATATAAAAATAAGAGTTGCACTTAGTAACTTGCCTCTGTGAACTCCATCTCGTCCATGCCTTCTCCAGTGTACCAATGCAAGAAAGCCTTACGACGGAACATAGCAGTGAATTGCTCACTGATACGCTTGAACAACTCCTGGATGGCAGTGCTGTTTCCAATGAAGGTGGCAGACATCTTGAGACCACGTGGAGGAATATCACAAACGGCCGTCTTGACGTTGTTGGGGATCCACTCAACGAAGTAAGAGCTGTTCTTGTTTTGCACGTTCAACATCTGCTCATCGACTTCCTTCATGGACATACGGCCACGGAACATGGCAGCAACGGTCAAGTAACGTCCATGACGTGGGTCACAGGCAGCCATCATGTTCTTGGCATCAAACATCTGTTGAGTAAGCTCAGGTACAGTGAGGGCACGATATTGCTGTGAACCACGGCTAGTAAGTGGGGCAAAGCCGGGCATGAAGAAGTGAAGACGTGGGAATGGAACCATGTTGACAGCTAGTTTACGAAGATCAGCATTCAGCTGACCAGGGAACCTAAGGCAGGTGGTGACACCACTCATGGTGGCCGATACGAGATGGTTGAGATCTCCATAAGTGGGTGTGGTTAGCTTAAGAGTACGGAAACAGATATCGTAGAGGGCTTCGTTATCAATACAGAAGGTTTCGTCGGTGTTCTCAACGAGCTGATGAACGGACAGTGTGGCATTGTATGGTTCTACGACAGTATCAGATACTTTGGGAGATGGAACAACGCTAAAGGTGTTCATGATTCTGTCAGGATATTCTTCACGAATTTTCGAGATGAGCAGGGTACCCATGCCAGATCCAGTACCACCACCCAGAGAGTGGGTAAGCTGGAATCCCTGCAGGCAGTCGCAGCTCTCGGCTTCCTTCCTTACAACATCTAGAACCGAGTCGACCAACTCTGCACCCTCAGTATAATGTCCCTTAGCCCAGTTGTTACCAGCACCACTTTGGCCTGTACAAAAAAAAAATAAATAAATAAAACAAACAGTAAGTTAGGTAAACAAATTGAAACCAAAAATAGTAATTTGGTTGTTGAAAACTTACCAAACACAAAGTTATCAGGTCGGAAAATTTGTCCAAAAGGTCCAGAACGTACGGAATCCATAGTACCTGGCTCCAAATCGACTAGAACAGCACGAGGAACGTATTTTCCACCGGTTGCCTCGTTGTAGTACACGTTGATACGCTCAAGTTGGAGGTCAGAATCTCCATGGTAGGTACCAGTTGGGTCAATTCCATGTTCATCAGAAATAACTTCCCAGAACTAAAAAATAAAGAAGAAAACCTCATAAGTATACAGTGCAAAGCAGAAAACAAAAAGGAAAATTGCAAAAAAAAAAAAAAAAAATAAATAAAATAATAAATAAAATAAAATTGTACCTTGGCTCCAATTTGGTTACCACATTGACCTGCTTGAAGATGAACTATTTCACGCATTTTCTCTTGATTCTTTGATTCGATTAAAATTGAAACTCTAGAAGTAACGTACCAAGTGACTCTGTACAAACGAGTGGAAATAAGATGGCTCTCAAATGAGGTGTGTTCTTAGCTTTTTGAACCTAAGCGACGCGCCGTTTCTGTGGGCGTTGCTTAGCAACAGTTGCCATGGAAGAAGATGTTGCTAAGTCGTTGCTAACCAGTCATTTCTATTTCTCTAATTCGATTGGTCGAGGCAAGATAATGAATATGATTATAACATTCTACTAGTTATTAAAAAAGTATTCTAGGTTAATAAACTTCATGCAACGTGGAATACGTATTGTAATCATTGCTGACATAAGGTGTGGTGGAATTTGGTAAATGCCAATTGATCACAAATGGCAAACCCTAACAAACAAGGTTTATCTAGGGCACTGACAGACATGAAAGCAAGTAGTTTTGTCTAGCCATACAATAATTGAGTTCATTTAATTATATAATGTAGTTCATGAAGAGGTGCTCAGCAGGAGGAATTGCGGATGAATCCGAAGGAGCCTTGATAGAGAAATGGTATGCCGTAGACATACCCAAACTCACAGACACAGTCACAAGACCAGAGATTCACACAAGCTATGTAGAATTTGAAGACCTGAATAAACTAGGCCGATTCTCGTACAATAAATATAACAAGGAGATTGAGGTATATTATGCACATGATAATTAATTAAGACGACGATTAATTATAATTAGGATTTAATGAGGCACTATCACTCGGATGAGAGCGACATCAGCAGTGGGGAAATAAGAGACGATGAAGGTGACGATGGTACAGTGGAGGTTGCTGAAGTGGTGGAAAGGTGGGATGTGCTTATGGTGCATACATCACATGTTGTTTGTTAAACAAACATTGTTCTATTGTATTCATGTCAAAGGTTTATAGGGATGTTAGTTTAATGAATTGTGACAATGCTACTACAAGAAATAATAGGCTTTTTTTCATTCTTCTAATATTCTCAAACTGTATTCATTACAGATATGAGGAGCTAGGAATGACCAAGAAGAAATTGCTCGGAAAAAGAAAGCATACTTAGAGCATATGTATCACCAACAATCATCACGTACCCACTAACCCACTGAATCATATGACATTTCCTATCAAATCATAATTCTCTTATTATATTTCATAATAAATAATATTTTTAATGAAAAACATAATGGTGAATATTGAAGTCCTTTTGGAATTAATTTTATAAATATAATAGATAATCCATAATCAAAAAATGATAAAAAAAACGCACCACATGATATACTTGAAAGAAAAAAAAAAACGAAAAATAGGTGGCACAAGCCAGTGACTATAAATCTATTTTTGAGCAATAGCTCAATATTGCTCACATCAAACTTTATTCTCAGCGGTAGTGGTCGATATCGCATTAATACTATCTTCCTGATTAACTGTTTCAGCTGCCTGGGCACTGAGTTTAGACAGCTCCCTTCGTGCCTTCCTTATTAGATAATACGAGAGGCCAATGCTGAACAGTACTTGGACCGTGAGGATGATGTAACCATCGGCTCGATCGGCTAATACTTCTGTCATGTTACGTAGAGTGCTTCCCATGTAAGTGTTTAAGAGTTGGGTTGGAAATAGACCCACTGTAGAGACAGCAATGGTCTTGAGAAAACTGACATCAGTTATCTAAAAGTAAAAAAAGAAAAAGATAAGAAAACATGAGTGACCCCCTTGAGGTTAAAGGGTGTTTGAGGTAATATTAGTGTTGGGAGGTTGGATCAACAAGCCACATACACTTAAGAAGCAATAAAATAGACCTTATATGTAAAAATAAAAAGGTAATGGAACTTCAATTAGGCCAACATTAGTAATAACTATTGTAAATGTGGTGTGATGAGGAGTAATGTGTGAATGGGGTGATGTGTACTGTGTAATAGAGTACAGCTGATGAAGAAGAGAGAAACTTACTGCAAATAAGGCATTTTGCAGTCCAAATGGAATCGGAGTGAATCTTGTGAATAGGATGACTTTGAAACCATTCGGTCCTTCTAAAATTCGAGTCATTGCTAACAGGGTAGTAGATTTGGAGACGTACTGCATGGCCCAGTTCTTTAGGCAACAGCGACATATAAAGAAAGCGATGGTAAAACCTATGGCCACCGATAACGTTACCACGATTTGGCCACGTATCAAGCCATACAGATAACCAGCCGCCATGTTTAGTATTATGTAACCAAAACCAAATGGGAAAGAGACTAAGGTGAACAAGGCCACGAAAACACAAATACTAGGCATTAATGACAGCCTCTCTAACCAATTTAATGTTTGAATTAAATATTCACGTCCTAAAATTAAAAAAATGATAGTCAGTGCTAATAAAATAGCTAAGGGTCCTGTGAGCCTGCCACAGCTTTTCAGCTTCCACAGTGTAGTCTGACTCCAGTCGGCTACTTCCTCGCTATCGTCATTATCAACTATATTACACAGACAGGTATTACTCTCGAGGGAGAATGACTCCTCCTTTGACGACGTGCTGGCTTCGTCTAAATCGACCACAACACAATCTTTTTTTCTTTCTCCTTCCATCATAACTGCTTCATCATCATCCAAAAAGCCCACCACAGCGAGAACGCCTCAGGTTAAAGTCACTTCTACAATCAGCCAAAATTCACAACTAGATTGTAGGGCGGGACTGAATATATCTTGTGACTACCAACAATGGCGTGACCACAGCAAGGCTGTGTGATGTTAATAAGAATTAGAAGATAGGCGTGGCTAATTACTGATGACTTTGCAAATAAGAATTTTTCGTGTGTTTAGAATAAAATTTCTAATGGCTATTCAGTTCTTTGCTTTCTTTAATGCCTTCACTTTCCCATTGATGGTTCGGTTTCTCTATAAAGTTTAAGAGGAAAAAAAAAAAACAGATAAACAACCTGAAGCACTTTCATACTTGTCTCACCTCATGCTTCAATATACGGACTTTGAATCGTTGGAAATCATTCAGTGAAGATCGTAACCTCTTAGCCTGGGCCCTCTTATACAAGTTAGTCTCTTCAAACATTTTGTCGACATTTTCTTTCTCCCATGCTACAAACAGCACATTAGACAACAAATAAACTTCAAGTTACTAGTCCTACTTGCATAGGAGTACACTATATGAACTAGTACAGAAACTTATGGTGGAACTTTTGGCTAAAGGACACTTCGGCACCTTATAAATAGAAAGTACTTTGTCCTTTATAGAGAGGTGTACTACACTACGTCCCTTCCTCAGGAGCCCAAAACAAACACAATAGTCAATAATATCTACTAAAGCCTAGTTCACAATATTGAACGCACTGGAAATTTCTGGATATTTTCCGTAATCTTGACGCAGACGAGACGGCAGATTAGAACAAATTTCTATTCCAGCGTCTTGCGTAACGTTCTAGCGTCATATTGTGAACTAGGCTTAATAGTCAATAATATCTACTAATAGTCAATAATATCTATTAATAGTCAATAATATCTATTAATAATCATATCTTATCTTGAGTTTCTTCAGGGATATGCAAGAATACTTTATTACAAAAAAAAAAAAAAAAAAAAAAAAAAAACAGGCAAGCAGACAGTTCAATGAAGAACAAAAATCATTTTGGAAGCTTATTAAGCATGACTTCTCTCTTATTTATTGATGAAATTCCATAACAGCTAAGTAAGTATTTTGAAAAACATGCTAGTACTTACAAATATCCATACTATTGATCTAAGCCACACCCTATAATACCTTCAACAGTTCAATTGGAATATATGGCACCTTTCACTCTGACCCACTCCACATTAGCGAGCAGATCTGAGTGACTTCCAGTGCTACATAATCCAATCGATCCCTAGACCACACCCCTTATTTTAAACACTAAACTACCTTTCACAATAGTCTTTCTCCTAGCAGAGCGAGGGATCCTTAGTTTCGTATCTAACAACGTGAGCTTTTGGAATTGTATAGCCTGTCTACTAACACCCTGGGTGGGACCATGGACCAACCCCTAGAAAATAAACCACGCCCCATTGAATAGTTTGTCCCAAGCACTTTGTTTTCAAATTACCCTTCTTTGGTCAATAATATCGATTATGACGCACAGCTTTCCAGCATCAGGGCCATCTGTGATATAGGCTACACGACCTACTTCAACGAATCTGGTGAAAACCTAAAGGGGAAACGAACATTACAGCTTTTCATCACAATTCATCATTCAACTCACCATTTTTTCTTATTTCAACAACGTGGAAGAAGGAGGTAAAGACTGCGCATGCGCATAATGTTGATCACGTGATAGTCTATTTTTATTAGTTGTGTTCATAACCTGAAAGAAATAACCTACTAAAAAAGGGCCGGGCGTATTATACATTTTCTACATTATTATTGTAGTAGATGCAATAAAGCACAAAAGTGAGCAAGAAGATCGAATAGGAATATTCGGCAATGGAGTTCCCGATGCAAAGAATCAAAGAAATCATGAAGGCTCTCGAGCAAGGGACCGTGATGGTTAAATTCTATGCTAGAAGGAAGAAGCCTGCAGAAAGAAGAATTTTCACTCTTAGATTGTCGTCGTTTGAAATTCTTCAGTACCCGTTTCCCAGTAAAGGGAGGCCTATAGCCGAAGACACAAGTAAGTTCAAATGACCGAAACAATAGCCTTTTAGAACCTACAGATATTAACAAAAACAAAACCAACAAAAAAATTGTTTATATACCACACCCATTTTCCCCCCATTCTCTTATTAGTCGACATCAGAGAGATCAAAGAGGTCCGTGAAACACTAGACTGTTATGATAACAAGAGGACGCCGGAAGATCTCAAAATGGTCGATCCAAACTGTACCTTTGCCATCTTGTATGGCTCCGAGTTCAGATTGAAGACTCTCAGTGTTGGAGGTATAAGAACGTACATTTATAATTTATTGGCCATGTTTTTCTTTTTATGCAAATCAGCACTTCTGGGATATTTTAATTATTGTAACAGTGGTACAATCGATAAAAAAGAAAAGGAGGGGAGGGGGGGGGGGGGGGGGGGGGGGGGGTTTTTTTTTTTTTCCCCCCCACCAAATCAAAG